>JZKD02S0504853.1:157394-175314 GCA_000966675.3 Picea glauca | reverse complement strand
ATTTCTATTTAATTGAGGAATGTAAAGAACATCATGCAAAATATAATCAGCAAGTCCTGGTAGGCGAAGTCGAATAGATCCAATTCCCGAAGGCTTTAACTGGGACTTATCAGCAAAATAAACTATTCCATCAATGTGATTACTAAATACCTCAAAAAAATCTCTTCTGAAGGTCATATGGCAAGTGGCTCCAGTATCTAAAATCCAAGTGTCTTCCCAAGAAGCAAAAGAAGTGCGAAAAACTTCATTTATACTAAGATTACAATGTGCAACACTATAGTTGGCAGATTCAGGTGGTTTTCCTTTGTCTAGAGGTTGTTGCTCTTTCTTATCATTAATCCTATCCCAAGGAGTGTGACAATGAGAAGAGGTATGACCCAATTTACCACACCTATAACACTTAAGAGATTGTTTATCATTCTGAAAATGTTTTTGCTGTCTATCATCTTGTTGTCTATCTCCTTGATGATAATGACCCCCCCTACCTCTAAATGGTCTCCTACCACGACCTCTGTGACTATTGTCAAATCTAGTAGACTCTCCTCTAGGTTTCTTCTCTTTCTGTGCAAGACACAAAGTCTCAACTGTGGAAGTGGAAAAAGATTCCTTCTTCCCAAAAGTTTTCTCTCTTTCGGCAATTTTGTCTACAAGAGTATCAAAAGTCATGGCTTTCATCTATCCACTAGCTTGAAGAGATTCTAAGTAATCTGAATAGGTAGGATATAAGGCTTTAATAAATATTGTGAGTTGTAAATCAACTTTGACACCAATTGAGTCAATATCATGAAAAAGAGCTCTAATTTCGAAAGCTAACTTCATGGGATTATTATCTTTCAGTTCCATATTAAACAACTTCATCAACAATTGTATAATTTCCAGCTCTGAATGGGAGTCATAAAGATCTTTTAATTTCTCTAATGCTTTAAATGCTATGGTGCTGGAAATAATATGTCTGCTTACCTCTTCAGTGACTGAGGCAGAAATTAAAGCATGTGCCTTTTTATCTTTACTCTTCCAAATTACAAGTTGTCTGGCATCTGTAATTTTCTCTGGGTCATTGTTATCCTTGCCTTCACAAATTTCCTCCCATAAATCATTAAAAATAAGAGTATTTTTAATTTTTCGAAACCATTCTTGGTATTTTTCTTGACCAAAAAGCACTACTCCCACAATTGATACTAATGAATGCATTGTAAACTAATCTCTGTAAATGAAATTCCACTTGCACAAGAAAAAAAAATAAAAATCTCACAACACCTTCAACCTTGGCTACTCTAGAAGCTGCTCACAGCTGCTCCCGCACACAAGCTCAGTGACCAAACACTGAAGGGCCTTCGAGCACTTGTTGTTCCTTCGTTGCAACTGCAACTACACTGCAACTACACAGTTACAGGTGGATCCTCTCGAATCTAAAGCTTACCTTGGCACATAATAGCATGGAGTTTTAAAAAAAAACGTGGATAAAAAAAAAACGTGGCTCTGATACCACTGTAACAGGCCAAATAAACTCCACAGTACGCACAGAATACTGAGAACACAAATCAATCTCTCTTATTATAAAAAATGGATGCGGATACATTACGTATAGGCGGAGGCAGACAATTTATGGATAGTTACAGTTACGGGCGGATATAGTTACAGACAGTTAAACTGCAGGATTAAATTAAACCGCCAGATTAGTTATTAGTTAACATTTAATATGCTGAAAGAGTTGTTGGCACTGAAGCCGGAGGCGTACATTCCTGAGTCTGTTTCCATCGGACCCTATCATCACTGAAGATCTGAGCTCTCCTATATGGAGCTCTACAAATTGGCAGATGCTCATGGATTTCAGAAGAGAATAAACAGACGCAAGTTTGAGACCATCGTTGTCGAGGAGTTTAAGAAGCACGATAGGCAAATCTGGAGTTGCTATCACAAGTCCATCGATTATAAGGAAGAAACCTTGGTATGGCTCATGGATCTGAGCGCTGCCTTCCTTCTCGAGTTTCTACAGTTCTATGAGAGATGTGCCGACCAAAGTTTCCACATGGAGTTCAAGCAGTCGGGACGAGTCTTAGATCTGAGTGGCACCATCGCTGCCCAAAACGCCATTGTCAAAGAAGTGATGAAGCTTGAAAATCAGTTGTTGCTTTTTCTTTTGCAAAAGATTTTGGAGTTGCAGTTGCAGTTTGAGGGTTCTGAAACCAAGGCAGAGGAGAGATTGTGCAGGTTTCTAAGACTCGTATGTCAGGAGTTATATCCTTTCACCTTCAAGTTACCGGAGGATTCAAAGCTCCATATAGACGAAAGAGGACATGTGCTGGAGGTGTTGTACTACTATAACAACCCTAGTTAAATAACTAATTGTCAAAGTTAAATAATTGTTTAAGGTTTATTAAGTTTAATTAATTAAATAATTAATTGACCTAATGTATATTAATTAATTATTAGACGGTTTTGACCTAATGTTCCTAGCTGGCTGGGTGGTTAGATGGTTTTGGGTAGTGCACCAAGCAGAGTTCAGGACATCAGTAGCATCAGTTAGAGGTATGTATTTTCATTATTCTGATGTGTTATGAAATTGATTATAATCTGCTCATAAATTTTAATATGTTGAATATGTAGTGGATCATTATGATGAATAATGAATGGTTTAAGGTTAGGTTAGCATGTCTATATTTAACTTTATGATTTATAAGTTTATGTTGGAAGAGACCTTACACATGGTATCAGAGCCCTAGTTTAAAAACTTGGTCCAGGGCCTACCCACCTACCCAATTTAGGAAGGGAACTCTTCCCACCCAGAAATTTAAACAACCCCACCTAGAAATTTAAACAACTTCTAATTAGTTATATTAAAACCTTGAATAAATTGTTTAGGGTATTTATATATTGAAATCAACCCTGAAAACTTGCAACATGAAAATCTTGGGAAAGAGGGGCCCTAAAACCCTTTAATCAGATATAAATTTGGGCCCGAGGGCCAAGCTCAGACTCAAAGCTCCAGCTCCAACTCCACCTAACCTGCAAGCCAAGCACAAAATTTCTTTTTTAGTATATATATATAATGCTTCCCCAAATAATTCCGCTCTTCCCTTGAACTTCTAAACAGAGGTATAAATAACAGTATATAAATAAACATATATAGAAGATATTTATTTAAACAAAATAAAAATATATACATATAAATATAAATAAGAAAAGGGTTGGACTTTATCTAGTTTCAATTTAAACCTTAAGACCTAGTATGAATACCAAAGAAAACAAGTGTCGAGGCTTATATCTACAAGTGTGACAAGGTGAAATCCCAGACGTTATCACTGCACTATGCGTCTCCACCAGAATAATGAAAAAAATAATAATGAAGAAAAAATATATGCAAAAGGTGGTGTGTGCTCAAGTGTCCCACGTCTACTTCCTTGTTAGTGTCTAACAAAATCCAAGCACATATACCAAAGTCCACAAGACATACTTCATTACCCAACTATTACAATACACAACACAAAGCCCAACGCTCAAGCGCTAAGCCCAAGAGTTCTTTGTGCACTAGAATCGAACCAAAATCCACCAGAATTGAACCGAGACCTCTCCTTATACAGTCCCTGCTGAAAACTGCATGGGGTACTTACATTCAAAAGTTAAAAACATTTCAAAGATTACAAAACAATGGAATGGATTTGTATATTAGAAAATTATAAACCACACCTGTTGCTTCTTGGGAATAATACAATAGTATAGTGGAGAACTTCCAAACATACTAAGAAACCAATTTGATTGCAGAGAATAGAAATAGTCAAAATTTAAACTTGACCTTAGCACAGGTCTACTAATACGTTGCCACTAATGTGCTGATACCATTATTCTTCCAGGCAAATATCCACCAAAGTGATTGCTGGAATTTATTGGCTCAAAAGATCTGTGGAATTCAATGTAAACATTACTAAGATCTTCCTTAACTTGACCTGAGCCCAGGAAACAGGTAGACTAAATTCTTTTCCATTTATTTCTAGAACATGTATGATTATATTCATAACAAAAGGATTTTACACATCCTTGAGTTCTTTAGTCTTCACTGCAAACATATAGATAGATAGACATGACCATATCAAAAAACTGAAGTAAGCCACAATAACCGAAGCCACTCTCACGCTAGCTGTAGAAGTGAAGTAACACAAAGCACCTATTGCCATTATGCCATTACATTGGTTCTTCCTATTTTGTGCATTTAATTTGATAAAAGAACATGATTTTCATATTGTTTATTTACCTATATGTCATATATATTAGTTGGAGTGGTCTAAATAGTATAGAAAAGAGAGTTTAATTGGTGCTACATACAGAGTTATTTGAATGTACGTGAACAAACTTACCTTGCAAATTTTTATTAGTATCGAAGAATTCCAACTAAGAAATACCTCTCTTCACATTAACATGAATTCCCATTCCAGTAAGCATTCTAGATCATATAAGAAATCTCACTGAAACAAGAAAAATCATCATATGCAAATGAGATAGAATGTTAATGATGTTGTACAAAAAGAGTGGAAACTATCGATAGAGCATAAACTGTAGCGTTTGTGCGAACTGTATTTACATTGTAAGAGAGTAGTTATCTTTGAAACTATCAGAAACACAAATTCATTAAGCTTGAAGCGGGAGGGGACGTGAAGGCCTAGCTCCAGCTCCACGCGAACTGCAAACAAAACACTCAAAGCCCAATGTTAGCGCCAAGCCCATGAGGACTTACCTCACTTAACATAAAATAATAAAAAAATCCAAGACCAAGAAGGCCAAAGACCAAAGAAATAACAGACCAAAGGGCAAGCTCGTAGTCCCTGAGATAGCGCACGACAACCATACAACACATAAACCTTACACATAGCCCAACACCAAAACCCAGTGCATTTTCCAAGCTCGACAGCCCAACAACTAAGAGTTGAGCCAAGCCACGACAGGTAGAGGCCACAAGGGACCTTATTGTGCTCTACGCATCCATAGGTGCACTACGCACCAGCATCAAGCACTGAGCTGAGAGGAAGCCCTCAAGGGGGAAACCATACCAGCTCCTCTACCACTGCTACCAGGTCTCCATGGCCACAACGTGGAACCTCCACCACTAAACTACAACCATACATAAAACAAAGCCCAACGCCAATCACACGAGACCTCTCTGCCTATTGCCAAATGCCAAACGTCGCCGTGTTTGCCTCTGCCTCCGCATAAACCACCACTTCAACTGTCTAGGAGAGCCATGAGAGAAAGACCCTCAGTGGAGCGGCAAGATTAGGGAAAAATTGGTGTGTTGGAGTTAGAAAACGATGGAGTAAGTACGGGATTAGGGTTTGTCAGGGTTTGAGTAGTTGTTTTATTTATTATTATTTTATTGTATGTTGTGGACAAGCGGTAAAAGAGGGAGGGGGCATGTGGGCCTCATACGAGGACCCACGATGCCCGTTTCAAAATTTAATTTTTTTTTAGTATTTATTTATTGTTTTAATTATTTATTTATGTTAATTTGTTTTAAATTTTTTATATTTAAATCCCAATTGTTTCAATTTTTTTTTTTAAATTTAAAAGCTTAATTGTTTTAAATTTAACTAAATTGAAAATTTATTGGTTTTAAATGGGTTTAGAATTTTAAATTGAATTATTTCACTTAATTAAGCGATTGATTAAAGTAAGGTGCCTAGTATTAATTAATATTAATAGGTGATTAATAATATGAATAATTAATTAAGTGATTAAATGTTAATATGTACTTGATAAGGATACTAATAATAATATTAAATTTTGGATTGGATTAGATATGTTGATTAAGACTATTGAAACTTAGGTTAAAGTTTAGTCTAGGTTAGTAGGTTTTAATAATTAATCAAAATTATATTTAAGATCACCTTACCTAGTTTTAAAGAATTTTTTTAAAGATTTAGACTAGGATAAGTGGGAGGGGGCTCCATGCGCACTAAGAAAGTAAGTTAGAGGAATCAACGAGTGTGGTACAATGCTAGTGTAGCTACCAGGCGAGGGAGTCAATAGTTTTCTTAGGAGAAGACATCAAGCTTAGAGGCTTTCGACCCTGACCTAGCCACTTCCCCTAAAGAGAGTAACGTCTGTTTATAGACGAGTAAAAAAAAACTTACGCCTAACCCTGTTTTCTAGTTTAAGTTGCGCAAATGTGAAATGTCCTTGAACTCACCCTGATAACTTTGGTTGATGTAGATTAAATTATACAGGATGGTTAGGACTTGAGGAAATCGAGGCAGAGGGGCATCGTCACAGGGACCGCCAGTGTCGCCACCACCATCGCCTGAACTAGCTCTCATACTGCACTCTTTGGAGGGCATAAATGAGACTTTAAAGGGGCGTCAACCAACAGGCATCGAAGTGGAGCCCCCACCATCTGGGATGGGTAATACATAAGTGTCAAGGGATTCAAGAGGAGGACCTCTACCCGAAGACATCACTAGAGAACTGTAGAAGATCAAACTTCCAGAGTTTGTCGGGGATCATGCCAGTGAACGTGCCGAGGCATGGTTGAAAGGCATGACAAGGTGTTTTGCTTTAAGAGACTATGCATCCACTTCAAAGGCGAAGATAATGATTTTTCGATTGAGAGAGAGTGCCCTGAACTGGTGGGGCAACCTGGAGAGGCAATTGCACCTTACCCTGGACACTGTCTCTTGGGAAATTTTTGAGGAAAGGTTCCGAAGGAAATATCTACCAGCCTACTACGAGGAACAACAAGTGGGAGCATTTCATGCTCTAGCATAGGGAAAAAAGACCGTAGAAGAATACGATATCAAGTTCATGGAATTGGTCAAATATGTTTCATACATGGATAATGACCAACAACAGGCATAATGATTTGTCTATGGGTTAAACCATAAGATAAGGGCCATGGTGTGGATGTGGAAACCGTCTTCGATAGCGTAAGCAGTTGAAAATGCACGTTATGTTGAGGAACACATGAACTTAAATGGAGGTACGAGATTGATCTCTCCGCATCGTCCTGGATTCGTGGGGAAGGCCCCTAAGACATTTCTGAGGGGAGGGGGCTCAAGGACACCTCCGTATGGTAATAGAGTCGCACCAAGGATAGTCATCGCAGGGATTTCAATGGCAATGAGTGCAACATCCCATTCATCACCAACGACGCAGGCAGGCCCACAACCATCTCAGGGAGCAGCTAGTAGGGGCAGGGGGTTCCAGGGGAAGGAAATCATTTCAGAGACAGTCACAGAACAATGTGTAGGTTCAATCTCGTGTTACCTGATGGGGATGTGGAGGACTTCATTACCAGCGTGACTGCTCAGAGTTACAATCAGGATTTGTGCATAGATAAGAAAAGGCCCCGATGGGAAGAGAAAGTGGCAGCCACCAGATTTATGCAACAGTTAATAATCACTAGGCAGAACATCAATCCACGGTGGTGGAGTCATCAGGTATGCTAAATCATATCAATGTTAAAATTTTATTTGATTCTGGTGCTACAAATAGTTTCATTTCAACATCTGCATTAGAAAAGAGTGGGTTGGCAGCCTACGAGCACGACGACTTTAAACAAGTCAAGATGGCTTCGGGGGAAAAACAAGCATAGGACCTAGCATGGATAATTGCTTAGTAGACATGAGAGTGTGTACTACCAGATTGAAGGTATACATCACTGCTCTAGGGGCGTATGACCTAATCATTGGAATGGATTGGTTAGAAGCCCATCGAACTCTGGTAGATTGTTTCACAAAAAGGGTGCTTTGTGTTGACGACGAAGGAAGGCCAGTAGAGATCTAGCGTGTACGGAGAAAGGTATCTCTACGCTTTATCTCAACTATGCAGGTTAAGCGGTGCATGAGGCAAGGGTGTCGACTTTATGTAGTGGAAGAAGTGAGTGAAAGGAAAGGACCCTCCTTAGATTAGTACCCGGTATTGTCAGAATTTAAGGATGTTTTTTCGAACGAGTTACCAGGGTTACCTCCTGAGAGGCAACTTGATTTTACTATTGAGCTAAAACTTGGTGCAAAACCAATTTCCAAGACTCCTTATCGGATAACAACGCTAGAAATTTGTGAGTTGCAAATGCAGTTGAAAGAGTTACCGGACTTAGGGCTAATAAGGCCCAATGTCTCACCTTGGGGTGCACCAGTAATTTTTGTGAAGAAGAAGGATGGTTCCTTACGAATGTGTATAGATTACAGAGACTTGAACCATGATACAGTGAAAAATAGGTACCTAATGCCACTAATAGATGATCTCTTCGATCAGATGAAAGGAGCAACAATATTCTCAAAGATTGATTTGCGATTAGGGTATTACCAGTTAAGGATTAAGGAAGGCGATATTCCTAAAACTGCCTTTCGAACTCGGTTTGGGAATTATGAGTTCGTTGTAGTACCTTTTGGATTGACCAATGTGCCAGTAGTATTCATGAGCCTCATGAATGGCGTATTCTGGAAGTACTTCAACCATTTTGTACAAGTCTCTCTAGATGACATCCTCATCTATTCCAAGAATGAAAGAGAACATGAGGAACACTTACAAGTGGTGTTGTCCTGCCTTGGAGAGAACAAATTGTATGGGAAGTTGTCGAAGTGTTCCTTCTTCCAGAAAGAAATTCACTATTTAGGTCATATCATTTCCGGTGAAGGAATCTCTGTGGACCCAGAAAAGGTAAAGGCCATTATGGAATGGCCAGTGCCGAAAAATGCCCATGAGGTAAGAATCTTCATGGGGCTGGTAGGTTATTATCAGAGATTTGTCGAAGGGTTCTCTAAAATAGCGAAACCCATCACCACTTTAATGCAGCGCAAGGGGGTCAGGTATGACTGGACATAAGAATGTGATAGTGCATTCATCAAGCTTAAGAGAATACTAACTTGTGTGCCAATTCTGCGACTGCCAAATATGTAAAAGGACCTCATGGTCTGTACAGATGCCTCAAAGCAAGGGTTGGGGGCCGAGCTAATGAAGGATGGAGGTGTGATAGCTTATGCATCAAGGAAGCTGAAGAAACATGAGGAACTTTACGCTACTTATGATTTAGATTTGGCAGCTATAATGCTAGCTCTGAAACTTTGGAGGCACTATCTTGTGGGGTGAAACTTTGAGCTCAAAATGGACCATCAAAGTTTAAAACATCTCTTCACTCAAAGGGATTTGAATGCCAGGAAAAGGCGATGGAGTGAGTTTATGAGTGAGTATGATTTTGGTATTTCATACATCAAGGGAAAGAAATATGTGGTCGCAGATGCCTTGAGTAGGAGACCACGTGTCTTCTCCTTGGTACCCTTAAAGGTCAATTTGAGAGAACGTGTGTTGACGCAACTCCAATGAGACAGTTAGTATTTAAAGGTTACTTCAAACCTTCAGAGTCGGAGGCAATTAGATCCAAAGTATGAGGGATATAGGCTGGAAGCAGACGGACTATTAAGATATCGAGGAAGGATGGACATCCTTGAAGGTGGGGATATTCGAAGCATCATACTGAAGGAAGCCCATAGAGCACTTTATTGTGCGCATCCGGGTGTGAAGAAGATGTACAAAGACATGAGGAAGCTCTTCTTCTGGGTAGGAATGAAGCGCGATGTATTCCATTTCGTCGCCAAGTGTCTAGAGTGTGAATAAGTGAAAGCCGACCACCATCACCCGACAGGCCTCCTACAACCACATGATGTTCCTATGTCCAAGTGGGAAGTCATCTCTATGGATTTTTTTGTGGGGTTGCCGCTCACATCTCATAGACACAATTCCATTCTTGTGATAGTTGATAAGTTAACCAAGAGTGCTCATTTTATTTCGGTTAGAGACACTTACGATGTCACTGATGTGGCACGCGTGTTTGTAAGTGAGGTTATCCGTTTGCATGGGATACCTAAGAAGATTATTTCAGATAGGGACTCCAGATTCACTTCTAGGTTTTGGACAAGTATGCAATCAACGTTGGGGACTCAGTTGAACTTAAGCACAACTTATCATCCTGAAACAGATGGGAAAACTAAGAGAATAAATCAAGTCATGGAAGACATGCTTAGGATGCATGTCATGGATAATCAAGCCCATTGGGAGAAGTACCTACCTTTGGTAGAGTTCGCCTACAATAACAGTTTTGATAGCTCCATCGTAATGCCACCCTACGAAGCTCTGTATGGAAGGCCATACAAAATGACGTTGAGTTGGGATAGATTAGAAGACTGAGTAACAATTGGGCCATAATTGATTCAAGAGATGGAGGAACAGGTGATTCAGATTAGGCAGAGACTAAAGGAAGCACATGATAGACAGAAAAGTTATGCGGATGCACACAGGACTGATCAAAGTTATAAAGTGGGACATCAATTTTTCATTCGTATCAGGCCTAATAATAGTACAATTCGGTTTGGAAAGGGGACAAAGTTGTCACCTCGATTTATAGGACCATTCAGAATCCAAGAGAAAATTGGACCTGTCGCCTATCATCTTGTACTGCCACCTCACTTGCATAAAACTCATAATGTGTTTTCATGTATATGTTCTACATCATTATGTTGCTGATGAATCACATAAACTAAATTGGAAGGAATTAAAGGTATTGGATGCGAGAACCCTGACGGTAGAACCGTTACGCATATTGGACCGTAGAGTCCGAAAACTCTGATCCAGTGGGACAAATATAGTTCAGGATCCACTACTTGGGAGGATGCTGAGACACTATGACAAGATCATCCCTCACTTTTTTGACCACCTCGAGAATATGTTTCTCGAAGGTTGGGTGTATGTAACACCACCTTTTGACTTAGACAACTAGGATTACCTGAGGCCTAAACACCTTTATTTTCTATTCACGGTGAAACTATTAAATGATACATTTGAACTTTTAAGACATATGAACCTTTATGAATGTTTAAATGTATTTGAATAATGATGGATATGATGCGATATATTGTGAGAATGCAAATTTTATGAATGTTTAAATGTTATTGATGATGATGGATATGATGCGATCTATTATGTAAATGATAATTCTATGAATGTGTAACGTTAATTGAATTATGGGATATTATGAGATCTATTTCTAACTTGAAAAATTTGATGTTAAAGTTGTTGGTACGGGGATACCGAGTTGAGATTATAGTTGTATGCAATTATATGATAATAATGCATAGATGCGTATGAGTTTGTGTTATAGACTATTCTGCAGGTCATTGGGCTATGAAATAGCCAAGGGATAATAATAATGAAAGTGAATGTCATGACCACTGACCAAGAAACAATATGGTATGAATATTTGTATGTGAAATTATATTGGTTTGGATGCATTGCTATGATATGTGGACCAGTGCAAGATTTCAGGTGGTGAGACTGCCCAAAACTGAATAAACGATGACAAAACTCCTAGCAACATGGTGCCACTGTATATTCCATTGTAGGGTGTCGACCCTAGTCCTGTTAGGAGGGGTGGAGGCATTTCCCACCATATATCCTCCAAAACCTGGAGTCATGGGAGGATGGTGTTAGCTCACGCTCCCCTAGACGTGTGATGATGACTGTTAGTTTCCTGTTGGGGAAGCTTGGTCAAGATAGCGACACTTCCGCTTACGGGTCTATTTGGAGTTAGGTCAGTATAGTTGACGCTCCAAGATAGTCCAATAGAGGAAGGATAGGAATGTAAGATGGAAGTAAGTTAGGGAGGAAGGATGAGTAGAAATAGTTGAGAGTGTATGAAGATTTGTCTTATGATGAAATTTATTATTTTTCCTTCTGAAAAGAAAATGGGTATATATGAATATTCATAATTACATAACTAAACTACAATTGTCTAAATAACATTGTTGAGCTAGATAATTGTAATTAAAGGATTTCACAAACATTTGATTGGTTTATTGTCTTTTATAAAATGAATAGTCTTCTTGAATGGATTGGATGCATATGAAAATTACTATAGAGATGATAGTTATTGTTATTAGTATATGCACGAGACTTGTATGTACTAGCTACACATGCATTTCTTGCACATGTACACTAGTATGTATGAGTTTTCTTGGCTTATTTACTAATAATGTTGGTTATTTATTATGAATGTGTGAATCATGTGTCTTTTCCCTTGTATCATAAAATACTTTAACTTCGGGACGAAGTTTCCTGAAGGGTGGGTGTATGTAACAACCCTAGTTAAATAACTAATTGTCAAAGTTAAATAATTGTCTAAGGTTTATTAAGTTTAATTAATTAAATAATTAATTGAGCTAATGTATATTAATTAATTAATTATTATTTATTAATAATAATAATAATTTATTTATTTATTGTTTAAAGTATATTGATTAATGGATTAATTAATTCATTAACTCATTAAATATTTGGGGAATGAATTAAAGTTTAATAAATTTTAATCTATTAAAAGAAAACTTAACGTATTGAAGGATGGTTAACATTGAATGGAGGGATAAGGTGGTTGGCATTGAATGGAGAGATAAGGAGGGGAGGAGGGGGAGCGAGAGAGGCAGCGGGCAGTGAGTCTTAATGAAGGGGGAGAGGTGGTGAATGGACGGGGGGATATGAAGGGGCAAAGACATTCGAGAGGGGGACTTTTGATTTTGGAGGCAGGGAGAATTATTTGATATTAGGAGACTGTATTAGAGCATTTTCCAGGGGAGAGATGGGAAAATTGTCATTCTATTTTTGGTTTGAGGAATTGGTGAGAGTTTTGGGCTCGGGGGCTAGGAATCCTTACGGAATCCTGGAGCTAGGGACTCAGAGAGGCTCTGTTCCTAGCTGGATGGGTGGTTAGATGGTTTTGGGCAGTGCCTCAAGCAGAGTTGGGGACAACAATAACATCAGTTAGAGGTATGTATTTTCATTATTCTGTTGTGTTATGCAATTGATTATAATCTGCTCATAAATTTTAATATGATGAATATGTAGTGGATCATTATGATGAATAATGAATGGTTTAAGGTTAGGTTAGCATGTCTATATTTAACTTTATGATTTATAAGGCTCTGTTGGAAGAGACCTTACAACTACTCTATCATTGATCCGAATGATTTTCGGCACGAAATGAAATCAGAGATATAATAAAGAAATGGACAGAGATAACGCAGATATTCAATAATACAATACGAATATATCAGAGATGCAACCATAAACACAGATATACAATAATACACAATTTCTATTAATGAAATAAATGTATAGAGACTGTAAAATACAGAGTGAAAGACTCGATAGAATGGTGGCAGCTTATCTCTTGGAAACGATGTGACGGCTACTTGCATTCGCAAGAAGATGATTACAATGAGGCTCTCAAGGTCTTTTTACAATAAACAAGAATTCCAAAAACCCTAGACATCCAAAAACCTAACTCTAGGATATGAAGCGTCAAAAGTCACGAGGGCCCCCTTTGGATAAGTTAGTACATCAACTTCCCGGGGTCGTAACTTTTGCATAGCTCGTTGGAAAGGTATAGTCGATGAGATTCATTTTGGGGGTTCAATCATGCCTTCAACTATCATTGAGAACCTCAATCTCGAAAAACCTTCATTTAGGCCCTCAAAATGGCCCCGGAAGTTAAAACCTACTAAAATAATAAATTGTCAAAATGTGGGTGGCCACCGATATCCACCTCGATCAATCATCCCTCTAAAACCCAAGTTCCTGATACATCCGACAGGTCAACGGATACAAAAGCCTTCAGTTTACTATGGAAGACTCTCTCCTCTTTAAACGTTGGCCCCGTTCAATTTCTCATAGACTTGCCACGCCGAGCGCTTAACTGGAGGCCTCTGCAAGTTGTGATGAAGTTGCCCTTAGTGGGTCTTCTTAATATTCTTGGGAAACTACCTTTTCTGAAGGCGTTGAAGAGACCCTTGGCTCTTTTTCTCAATCAAGATGCTATCCAAACTGAGGAGACAGGAGAAGTGGAAGAATCCTCCATTAAGATCATACTTCCCATTAGAGATGAATTGTCTATTCCATCTGTTGCCGATTTAAACTTTGCAGGAGTCAAATTCTCTCTTACAGATGGTGACCTCACCGCAATACGATTTGATAATAAAACTTCCACGCTTTACCTCCCTAAAGTAAAGTTCGACACCAAGACAGAGGTAATCCTCAGAAATCTGGTTGCATTCAAAGCGTCTGCGGCACCTGGTGCGCTTTTTCTCAGGCGATACATCGATTTCATGAACGGGATGATCGACTGTGAAGAAGATGTGAGATTGTTGAGAGAAAGGGGAATTATTTCCAACCACCTCCAAAATGACCAAGAAGTTGCGAACCTGTGGAACAACATGGGTAAGTGCCTTGATCTCACAAAAGTTGCGTATCTGGACAACGTTATAGAGGATTTAAATCGATATTATAAGAATAGATGGAAAGTTATGGTGGTAGAGTTTGCGAACAAACATATATTCAGGTCGTGGAAATTCCTTTCTCTGGTAGCTGCAGCGATACTTTTGGTTGTGACTTGCTTGCAAGCATTCTGTTCTGTCTGAGTGCAAGAAGTGGTTGAACCAGTCCAAATTCTTCGAAGACTAGACTAGATCTATGCACCGGAGTGTCATTATAGTTAGTGGCTCTTTAATCAAGCCAATGTAGGGTTTCCACTTTTATCTGCTTTCTGAGTTTTTTTCTTTTGCTTCGTGATCGGTTGTTTCATTGACGTGTCGCAACCATTCTTATTCTTTTTCTTATGTTTTGAAAACTTTACTATTGGAAATGTAGCCAAAATGTGCAGTAAATCATTATGTATATATTTCTCATGATGAATGCAAAATATTATATTTATATATGTCTGTATTCTAAATCACTTTTTGGATAAGAAAATTATATACCTGTTTTTTCCCGAAAGAAAAATTGTAAATCATTATGTATATATTTCTCATGATGAATGCAAAATATTATATTTATATATGTCTGTATTCTAAATCACTTTTTGGATAAGAAAATTATATACCTGTTTTTTCCCGAAAGAAAAATTGTGTTAAATTTGAGAAGAATATTGCAATCAGTGTTACTAGTTTACAAATTTAATGTTTTTTTTAACCATTACTATGGATGATAGCTTGGCATGTCAAACAACCATTACATACATATATTTTCGCTCATATATATATATATAAAATGGAGGTTATATTTATTTTTTTAATTTATATATGTTTTTAATTTGTATATATAAATTATTAATTAATATAAATTTAGAAAAAAATAATGAATTTTAATATATATAAAGATTTTACTTTTATTAAAATATAATGAAATGAAATTTTAATTAAATTATATTTATTTTAATTTCTGTAAAAGATATTATCTAATTTAAATTTAGATAACATTTTATTATAAATATATATAAATTAAATTTTATTTTAAAAAATAATTTTATGTTTAATTGCTAGTCTTAACAAGTGTTGCATGACTACTATGCATGTTTTATATCTTTATTGTTGTATGTTTTCAATGTATATTTTGAATTGGTTAGAGTTAAGTAAAATTTCATAGAGCTGTCTGTATATGTGCCATCACAAAAAAAATTATAAGCTGAGGACCAAAAAAAGATTTGAGTAAGAAAAAGATAATTCAAATTAAATAAACACAATTTCTTGAATTAGGAGCACATAAATATAAAATGAGATAAAAAAATAGTGTTATTTGAAATATATCAAAACAAAATAGTGTATTACATATTTCTGGAAATTGAAATGGCTTTGTCATATTCAGCCCCATGAGAAAAATACAATTCTAATCAAATAAGCATAGTTGAAGATAAAATTTTAGAATCACATAAATATAAAAGGAGATAAAAAATAGTTTTATTTGGAATATATCAAAAAATAATAGTTTGTTACATATTCCTAGAAATTTAAATGTGTTTTTCATATAGACTGGGATTGGGGCTTCCATGGACCATAAGATAAATATGTACGGTAGAATGTAATACCTAGAAAGAAGAAATTGGAAGGTATTAATCTCTGGCTAGAGATCTCTATTCAGAAAAGGTGGAAAAACTGGATTGATAAACAGAGCACGATGTGATGAGTATAGACTTACAGTGATGGTACATATCAATGATTTTTCTATTTGCTTGCTTATGTATTTCTCTGTTGTCTTTCGTCGACGACCTGCTTCAACTCTGTTTCGAAAAATTCTTCAATGTAGCTTCTCAAGGGGCCAACATTGATCTCATTCCAGATTTTTATGTGGAAAAGTTCCTTTTCTAATTCGCTTAGATCAATAGAAATATTACGCAAAGCTTGATCAATGTCTTCATTCTGTACCGAATAGCCAACTAGCTAGTTGGCCACGTCGTCTTCACCATATTCAACAATGTTGTCAAAATTTTCTAGAGACAAATCCTTAAAAATATGAACTTGTTTATCAAAGGCTTGCTTGGATAACGTCAATGAGTTGACTATTAACTTGGGGTCTTGGAACTCGTTGGTCCTTACGACTAAGTCTATTTTGGTTAGCTTTGTGAATAATGTTTCTTTCTTTGATAAGGATTTCTCAAATGATTGGACAATGAGATTCATGTTCTTCACCTTCGCTTTCCAATATGCTTCTAATTGAGTGATTCAACTTTTGGAGGGGAGATCATGTTGTCTTCTTGTCATGTCTGTCATGTTGTTGACATGAAAGGAGAAAGGGACGCCCGTGTCCAAATATAAACTTTCTTCATTTTCTAAATCCGTCTACAGATGTTCGAGCAAGTTATATGCCCTCGTTCCCAGGGAAGCCATAGTTTGTGATGTTTCCCAGGCCTCGATAATCAATTCCATTCTGCTCTTGATATTATTCTCCACATATCCTCTACACAATGTGAGGAGGCTGAAGGATCCTTTTAACTTGGATGCAGGGGTGGTAGGCATGTCTATTTCCAAAGGACTAGCAGACAATGGCATAGGAATCAAAGCTGCCTCCAATTCCTTGATCTGGTCCTTTAGTTCGACATTTTTGGCGTCAATGACTCCAATGGAATCATCAAGAGCATCTTTGATTTCTCTGTGAAGTCCAGATATTTGGGACGACCGCATGTTCACATGGTCAACCTATGAACGAGATTTTCCTTTCTTATTTTTTACATCTCTCTTTTCAATAATTAATTTTTTAGATTCGTTATAAAAAACAACGCTCTGGAATACGAAGGATTCATCTTCGTAAAAAAAATCGGTATCAACTATGTCCATTGAGTGACTATGCTGGATCGTGTCTCCCAGCTAATCAAGGTTTTAGAATATGCTATCCATATCAGTGTTAAGTTCCATGTTCTCACTGCCAATTTTGGTCTCTTCCGCCCAACCTACAATTTTTTTCTCTTCTTCTCCACGGGAAGCTTGTGAGAACTATCAATTTTAGGATGAGGAGGGTTGTTATCTCCTCCTCTGTTTGAACAAATTTGGGTTTCTTTGTTACTGTGGTAGGCCGTTGGAGTGATTCTTTGTTACTGTTGTAGTTTTGGTCCTCACACCCAAAGATGTTCACTGTATTTCCACAAAACTATTGTCGAGATGGTGCCATTAATGATGAGAACGCTCATTTTCTCCAGAAGATGCTTGAAATGAATAAATGGAGGGGATAATATAATCCCGCGAAAATGTTGGTTCAATGCATGTGAATGAGAAATCTCCTCGAGCTCTTCTCTAATTAATGACAATCTCTATGCGTGCTGAATGATGAGTTGTTAGAAGTAAAGCTTAATTATTGCATACTTAGAAGTGCGAAGTTGGTGGGTACAGAGAAGAACAACTAAGGATTGGAGGTTTCGTGAACGAGCCAAGACGACGATGTGCGAATGAAATTCCATGGTATTTGAAATTAACACTCGGAAGGGATAAAAAAACCCTTCGCAAATCTTGGTTTAGTGCGTATTAATGGTAGATCTTATCGAGCCTTTCGCCCATCAATGACAATTTATACGGTTCCTACATGATGATATGTTAGCATTAAAGATTACTAATTGCATATTTAGAAA
>JZKD02S0504853.1:124416-157167 GCA_000966675.3 Picea glauca | reverse complement strand
GTCGAATGCTCAAATTGTATGACCCAAAATGTTTGATTGGAAAATGCGTAAACCAGAAGAAGGCATGATGGTGCAGTTCAGCGGACGGTTTGTATATTTGCGGAATTCCGGGAATGTGGCTAAGTATGGAATAAGGAAATGGTCGATTGTGATTGTTTTCAGAATTAGGGATTGAAAAATTTGTGAATGGGGCCATGGTGTTTGAAATTAACACTGGAATGGATAATATAACCTTCAAGAAATATTGGTTTAATCCATATTAATGGGAGATCTACGCAAATCTTGGTTTAACATTTTTTTATTTATTATTATAGATAAGCCTCTTTTATTATAAACAAGTGCAAGCAAGAAATGGCCAAGTCTGAAAAGTAGTCACACAGGTTTCAAAATAGGGTTACAGGGGATTCTCAGAGTAAAGGTGGGGGGCAACGATCAAATTGTATGTGTCAGAAATTTTAACTGGAAAATGCCTAAAAGGGAAGAGTGCAAGCAAGGAATGACCAAATATGAAAAGCGGTCGGACAAGTTTCAAAATAGGGTTAAAGGGGATTGTTAGTAGAGGTGAAGGCCGACGTTCAAATTTTATGTATCAAAATTTTGACTGCAAAATGCGTAAAAGGGAAGAGTGCATGGTGGGGCGGTCTAGCGACTGGTTTGTATATTTGCATAATTGTGGGTGATGTTTGCATATCACAGAACAATATAAAGGAAATCTTTAGTCTGGCTCTCCAGGAACTTGCAATCGAAAAAGTAGCCAAGTATGGAATGACACAACAAACAACGATTAGGAATTGGATATTTCATGAACTCGCCAACTCGACGATCCGCAAAAGAGATTCAGACAAGTGGAAAAGTACAAAAAATGGACGAACATGCTTAAAAAATGGGGTGAGAATAGTTCGATGAGAGACGTGAGGACCCGACGGTGAAATTGTAGCTGTCAAAACTTCTGAGTGCAAACTGTGTAACGAGGAAAAGGGTATGATGTGACAGTCTGGTTGTAAATTTGTATATTATGGAAGTCTGAGTGCTCTTTGGAGGTCACAAAACAATAGAAGTGAGATATTGAATGGGGAAGCGACCGGTTGGAGTTGCGATATAAAAGCACGAGTGAAAATGTGAATCCATGAGGGAAAAGAGAAATGAGAATTTGGTTAAGTATAGAAAAGGGAAAATAACGACTAATATATTCAAATCGGTAATAGATATCCCATTTCCTGGCAAGATATTTTCTGTAAACTTATTGCATATACTTGGAAATAAGTGTGAAGGTAGCGAGTACAGGAAAAAGTGACTAGGAATTGGAAATTGTCTGAGCCCTCCAACCCGATGATCCGCGAAACAGATTCCAAGTAATGGAAAAGTCTGGAAAGTGGTTAGACGGTCTTCAAAATAGGGTGAAAATGGTTCCCAAGGAGACGTGAGGCCCTTATGGTCAAATTGTATGTATCGCAACTTTTGAGTGCAAAATGTGTAACATGGAAGAGGGGATGATTTGGGAGTTCAAAAGTGAATTTTTACATCACGGAAGCCAATGTGTTTTTTGCAGTTCAAGGAATAGTGGAAGTGTAGTCCGCTTGTTTGGGAACCTGCAAGAAAAAAAAATGTATGTAATAGGTAAATGGTATTCAAATTATACCTAGTATATTGATATTTGTAATAGATATCCCATTACCTAGTAGCATATTCTCTGCATGTTTCTAGACAAATTGTATACAAATAGTTACTATGAATATTTCCTAAGGCATGGTGAGCTGTTAGGATTAAAGCTCAATTATTTCATAGTTGAAAAAAAATGCAAAGGTGACGGGCACAAGAAACAACTACTAGGAATTGGAGGTGCGAAAGAGATTCCAAGAAATGACCAAGTATGTAAAGAGAATGAATGGGATTGAAAATTTGGTGACAATAGTTGCCCAGGAGACGTGAGGACCCGAAGGTCAAATTGTAGGTCTCATAACTTTTGGGTGCAAACATTGTATCATGAAATAGGGTATGATGTAGGAGACCGAAAGTGAATTTGTGTATCGTGGAAGTTTCAATGATGTTTGCAGGTCACAGAACAATAGAAGTGCAATGTAGAGTGCGCCTACCCAAAAATCAACGATCTCAAAAGTTGCTAGGTATGGAATGTGAAGCGGTTGGTCGGAGTCGGGATATAAAAGCACGAGTGCAAACATTTTCAGAAAAACGGCTAAACAACCAGAAAGAGAAATTAAAGGGGAAAAACAAATGGGAATTTGATTAAGTATAGAAGAGGGAAAGGAAGGGATAATATATTAAAATTTGTGTATCATGGAAGATTTTTTAGTGCAAACTGTGTATCACATAAGAGGGTGTGATGTGGGTGTCTAGCAATGAATTTCCTGAAAATATATTTTTTGTATGTTTCTGGATCTACCATCATGGAGCACAAGAAGATCCAAGAATCTGGGAAGAATCGTAAAAGAGAAGACCCGACGGTCAAATTGTACCTCTCAAAAATTTTGAGGGAAAATTGTCTAACGGGACAGAGGGTATGATGTGAGAATCCGGTTGTAAATTTGTATATTGCAAAAGTCTTCGTTCTCTTTGGAGGTCACAGAACAATGGAAGTGCAATCTAGAACATGCTTGCCCATGAATTCGCGATCGAAAATGTGGCTAAATATGGAATGGAGAAGCGGTCAGTAGGAGTCACGATATAAAAGAATGAGTGGAAATGTGAAGGCATGAGTCTGCCAACCCATGCAACTAGAGATTTTTGGTTGTCTAGAAACACGAATCACGATATTGCTACAACATTGTGACTTGGTATTGCTATGTTCTATTTGCATTACGAATAGAATTGAAAGTTGGTTTGAAACTATCTGAAATTCATTTTTTGTTTCCATAAAAGTCTTATGGATTGACATAGTGCATTGTCATATAATTGTTAGATGCTCCATTGTAGAAAAAATTACCTAAGCAAATACAATATTGAAGAACTACGAGACCACCGAACTATGCCAATGAGAAGAGGTGTTAAACCCATAATAGAATCAACAACCAAGATTCCAAGTAAATTTTTTTAATAGTAAATCCATTAAAACTAAAAAGAATACTGAGCACTGCATATCTATTATTAGAAATTGGACCGAGTTATTTGGGACAAAGCATTAAACATATCTTCCATAAACACAGGCACAAGATCTGTAACATGCAGGAGCCATCGAGATGTTGTTCAACATCCATAGAAAACTGATTACCATGCCTTTTTTTAGGAAATCCTTGCAGTCTTCTCCTCGATGGATCATCCTGTGGTAAAATTGATAGTTCTCAGAATCTTCCTATGAGGAAGAAGACGAAAAACGTTGTAGGGAAAAAAAAATATCCCTTAACTGAAAGTTAGGACACACCAAGAAACCACCTCTCCACAGTTGAAAACTTCAAGGACATAGGTTGCACATTAAATTCTAGAGGCCCAAATTAGTCCATTCTGGCTGGAAGGACATGACTAGTAGGAATATGCCTTGAACCAGTGGGATTTATGGTCCTCATTACCGAAGATGTTGATTTTATATCCAGAGAACATGACAATGGTCCCACAATTAAATAGGTTTTTGGCTTGAAATATATCTATGGGAGCATAAACAGATCTTGTCCTTACAGTTAAAGACTTCTGCCCATGACAGACTAATTTGAACCTATGAAATTCCTACTTTCGAGCTGCAAAGAGGCTATTGCGTTCAACGTCATTTTATTTTCCAAAACTCCTTCTTTTGGTGTTGTCAGGACTACCATCATCGAGCTGAGGAGTACCACCCATTATGGTTTATTTCAATTTGGGCACATGAGTGAGAATAGTCTCTTCATTTCCATCATCCATTGTCGTATCATCATCCATCAGATCATCTTATTCTAGCTCATAATCCATCGCATCAACCTCTCTGCTAGCCATCAATGCAACTGGGCAGGTTGTCTGAGCAGGCCAGGTTGCCTTGGAATTCTTTGGCTTGAAATATATATCTCAGTGCACCAACAAACCATCATCTTTTTTTCTCCTGGGCAGAGGGAGATGAGTAGTAAGAATATGCCTTGGAATAATGGAACCTCTGGCCATCATGCCCGAAGGTGTTTACTGTATCTGGACAAATCTGCTGCCATAAGTTAACCAAATTTTTTGTTTTCTCTAGAGGATGTTTGAAATGAAAATTTGGGAGGTTTAATATAACCCTCCACAAATCTTGGTTTAATGCGTATCAATGGAAGATCCCCTCGTGCCTTTCACTGATCAATGATAATCTCCAGGGTTCGTGCATAATGAATTGTTACCATTAAAGATTACTAATTGCATATTTAGAAAAAAGTGAAAAGGTGGGGGTGACGACAAAGAGCGATTAAGAATTAGAGATTTATTAAAGGCACCAACCAGCCGACGACTAAAATAAATTGTATCTTTTTTGAAATGATTTGGATGGAAAGGATAACAATCTTCTCCACAAATCTTGGTTTTATTCGTATTAATGAAAAATCTTCTATGACCTTCCGGACATTAATAACAATCTTAACGGTTCCTGCATGATGAACAACTAGCATTAAAGATTAATAATTGCATATCTAGAAATAAGTACAAAGGTAGATGGGATGGCAAAGAGTGACTAAGTATTGTACATTTCATCTACCCGCCAACCCGTGAAACAGATTCCAAGAAAATACTAAGTATAGAAAGTAGTTGGGCAGGTTACAAAAAAAAAAAGGGTCACGAGATATATCTAGGAGACGTGAGGGGACGATGGTCAAATTGTATGTCACAATGAAAGATTTTGGCCATCAATTTGTATATCGCAGAATTTCGTGTGCTATTTGTATGTAGGGGAATAGTGGAAGCGCAATGTTGAACAAGCAATTTGTATATTGCAGAACTTCAGGTGCTGTATATAAAGCATGAGACATTTGGAAAAAAGGACACATTTGGAAAAATGACCAAGTAAACAAAAAGCGAAAGAAAACGAGATGAAGGGGAATTTGTTTGCTAATTTGTAGATCGCGGAACTCCGAGTGTTGTTTCCAAGCGGCGGAATAATGGAAACACAATGTTGAACCAGCCTACCCAAAAATCCACGATTCAAAAATTTTGTTAAATATGAGACGAGGAAGCGGTTAGTCGGGCTGGTGATATAAAAGTAACAATTGAAATCTGAAGACGTGAATCCACCAACTCTCGGACATAGAAATTTTTTGAAAAATGAGTAAGTCACCAGAAAGGGAAAGTAGAGGGAAAAAAGAAAGGGGATGGTGATTTTAGGAAGCATGAATTGGTGTAAGAAATCCCCATGGATCTGTTTGTATAAAAGAAGCATCGAAAAGTTACAAGAAAATAAATTTTTGGATGTTTAAGTAAAGATTTTATACTGTTAGATTCACCGCAAATATAACACTGAAGAATTTGAATTTTAATGTCCTCTCATTCATATGATAGTTCCATTAGACTTCGCATAGTATATATTATTTTATTTCAAATTATTCCATGGAATTAATTTTGCTAAGTTCATCGATCAACAAAAAGTGCTAAAAATGAGATAAAGGGGAATTTGTTTGCTATCTTGTATATTGCAGATGTTCTGGTGTTGTTTGAAGGAGGCGAAACAATGGAAACACAATGTTGAACCCACCTATCCGGTAACCCTCCTATTCGGGAACCCGCCATCCAAAAATTTTGTTCAATATGAAATGGGGAAGCAGTCGGTCGAGCATGCGATATAAAAGTAACTACAAATCTGAAAACATGAATCCACCAACTTCCAAAAAAAGGAGTAAGTAACCAGTCCTAAAAACGTGTAAGTAGCTAGAAAGGGAAAGAAGAGGGAAAAAAGAAAGGGGATGGAAATTTTCGGAAGCGGGAATTGGTGTAAGAAAGCCGCATTAATGGTCTTAACAGTGACTATGAAGTGAATTAAATATGTTAATAGGTTCATCAATCAAGGAATAGATACAAAACATGATGTTTATAGTTTCTAGGATTTGTTTGTATAAGAGAAGTATCGAAAAGTTACAAGAAAATCAATTTTTGGGATGTTTAAGTAAAGATTTTATACTGTTAGATTCACCACAAATATAACAATGACGAATTTGAATTTTTTTGTCCTTTCATTTATATGATAGTTCCATTAGACTTCACATAAGTATATATTCTTTTATTTCAAATTATTCCAGGGAATTGATTTTGCTAAGTTCATCGATCAAGGAAAAGTGATAAAAACAAGATAAGGGGGAATTTGTTTGCTAATTTTCATATCATGAAAGTCTGTGTGCTATTTGTAGATGACAGAACAATGGAAACACAATGTTGAACCCGCCTATCTGATAACTCGCCTATTCAGGAACCCACGATCCAAAAAGTTTGTACAATATGAAACAGGGAAACGGTCGGTCGCGCTGGGCATATAAAAGTAAGTGGAAATTTGAAAACGTGAATCTGCCAACTTTCGAAAAAAATGAGTAAGTAACCAAAAATGGAAAGAAGATGGAAAAAAATGGAGATGGCACTTTTCATAATCGAGAATTGGTGTAAGAAATCCCCATTGATGGTCTTAACAGTAACTATGAAGTGCATTAAACATGTCAACAGGTTCTTCAATCAAGAAATAGGTAACTATGAAGTGCATTAAACATGTTAACATGTTATTCAATCAAGGAATAGATACATCAAACAATTTTTATAGTTTCGAGGATCTGTTTGTATAAGAGAAGCATCAAAAAGTTACAAGAATTTTGGGATGTTTAAGTAAAGCTTTTTTACTGTTAGCTTTACCACAAATATAACAATGATGAATTTAATTTTAATGTCCTCTCATTCATATGATAGTTCCACTAGACTTCACATAAGTATATATTCTTTTATTTCAAATTATTCTAGGAAATTAATGTTGTTAAGTTCATCGATCAAGGAAAAGTGCAAAAAATGAGATAAAGGGGAATTTGTTTGCTAATTTGCATATTGTTCGACAACATAGGTATTCCAACAGAGGACGAACACCTTAAGTAACCACTCACATAACCAGATCAAAGATCAACACACCGATGTTTTCACATGATAAAACCCCTATGGGGAAACATCCACGGCCCCAGCCAACACAACCACTTGGAGCAGTTTATTAATGCAAAGAAAAATATTACAAAGATATTTTACAAGAGAGTTTCTCACAATTGATCATCGACAAATGACCCTCCATGCTCTTTAAATAGAGATCATGGACCAATCGAGTGTTAAGCCACAGATCAATGGTTGTTAAGATCGAGGAGAGTATGAACCGCCAGATCACTCTATGCCAGGAACATATCGTGATCAGATTTCCTAACTACAAATGCATACTAATGAATACTAAATAAACACACTTTTACCTAACGACACATTAGACCAAGTAGATCTTAACTAACTCCTAAGTGTCTAAATATCCTAACATCCCCCCTTAAGAACAACTTGGGATAGGATTGAAGGATTTACAATAGTGACACAATAAGGGAAGAAAGGAGGCATTAGAGTCTGTCCCCCCTTAATGACAACTTCTTGAAATCCTAACATAGATCGAAGTTTGGAAAACTTCTCTTCTGTATAAGACTTTGTGAAAATGTCTGCAACTTGATCTTCTATAGGGAAAAAGAGCACTTCAATAACTTGATCATGAATGAGCTTTATGATGAAGTGCATGTGTAGCTTGATGTTTTTTCTATGCTAATGTTGAACTGGGTCTTTGACAAGCTTTATGGCACTCTGATTGTCGCACCAAATGTTGGTCAGATGCTCTTGCTGGAATCCAAACTCTAAAAGGATCTATCGAAGCCAAAAGGCTTCCTGACTTGCCTTTACTGCTGATCGGTACTCTTCTTCTACGAAATAAAATGAAATAGCTTATTGTTTCTTATAGGCCCAACTGACAGGTTCTGAACCACGTTTGAAAACATAAACTACAGTAGACTTCCGATCATCAGGGTCGCCGACCCAATCTGAATCAGTGAAACCAACCAATAAAGGAGTCCCCCCTGAACTGTAATGTATCCCCAACTGAACTGTACCACATACATAGCAAAGTATCCATTTAGCTTATTTACAATGGCTTTCATGGGGTGTTTTCATATACCAAGAAACAATACCAACAACAAAGGAAATATCAGGACGGGTATGCATTAAGTATAAGAGGCTACCAACTAACTGACGGTAAGGGTGGCATCAACTTCAGGAGAAGTACAGGTGGCTGTAAGCTTGACTCTAGAATGTAAGGGAGAAGTGGTTGGTTTACAATCATCCATGTGAAAGTGATGAAGAAGGTCGCAGGCATAATTAGACTGGGAAAGAAAAATTTCTTCATTGGTTTGAAAAACTTGGAGTCCAAGGAAGTAGTGAAAAAACCCTAACTCTATCATTTTAAATTTCTTCTTAAGGATGGTTTTCACATGGTTTAAAAGTTTTGAGTCACTACCAGTAAGGATAAGGTCATCAAAATAAAGGACAAGGATTATGATATGGCTTCCTACTTTCTTGGTATAGACATTAGGATCAAAATAACATCTAGAGAATCCAGTGGCAATAAGAAAGGTGTCCATTTTGGCATACCAAGATCGGGGAGCTTGCTTGAGACGATAAAGATATTTCTTAAGGTGAAAAACAAGGATAGAGTCATTATGGACATAGCCATGAGTTTGTTCCATGTAGATTTATACTTTCAAATATCCATGCAATAAGGCGGATTTAACATCCATCTGATGGACCTCCCATTTATGTGAGGTAGCAAGGGAAAAAACAAGGTGGATGGAATTCATTTTGGCTACAGGGGCATAGGTTTCATGATAGTCAATTCCTTCAACTTGGGAAAATCCTTTGGCAAATAAACGAGCCTTGTGTCTTTCAACACTTCCATCTGATGAATACTTAGTTCTGTAGACCCATTTACATCTGATAAGTTTTCTTCCTTTTGGAAAAGGTTAAAAATCCCAAGTATCATTTGCCATTAAAGAATAATACTCTTCATTCATTGCTATATCCAAATCTAGATAATATGAAGCTTCTGCAAATGTCTCTGGATCATGAGTTTTTGAAACTTGAGCCAAAAGAGAAGAGGCTCCTTGGAACTGTGAACGTGTTCGACATTGATTTGAAGGATCACTGACAAGGTCACCAGGTGCTTCTCGTGTTGAACAGACCCATCTAGGAAGCGATGGAACCGTTGTTGGTTTAGGTTCAAAGGATTCATCTGGAGGAGGGTGAGTAGGCAGAGGTGGATTTTCATCCTCAATGTCATCATCTGAAGAAGAAACCAAATTAGAAGAAGGAAAAAATGTCGAATATGACTTGCAGACCTAATAAGGCACAACCACTGAATTAGGCTCACAGGCCAAAGAAGGCACAAACACCGAATTGGGCTCACAGGACAAGATATTTTCATCAAATTTAACATCTCTTCTAATAATAATTTCATTACAATGTGATTGAAGAAGTCTGTAACCTTTGGCATCTTCAAAATAACCAACAAATATACACTTCTCACTTTTAGGCTGTAATGCTTTCCTTTTGTCATCAGGAATGTGAGCCCGTGCTATACTTCCAAATACACGGAAGTGACTTACATTTGGTTTAATTTTAGTCCAATAATATTTCGGTGTTATATTTTTAAGAGCCTTTGTGGGAGTGTGATTTAGTATGTAATTTGCATAGTTGATGGCTTCCACCCAATACTTTAGACTTAATCCCTTAGATTAGATCATACAATTAGCCATTTATTTTAATGTGCAATTTTTTTTCTCAGCAACATCATTTTGTTCTGGTGTATATGGAAGAGTGTGTTGCATTTGGATTCCCTGTGGAGTGCAGTAAATTGTAAATTTATTGTTCACATATTTGCCTCCATTATCTGTTCTTAACCTTTGAGTTTGATGTCCAAATTGATTTTCTACAAGGGCCTTGTAAGCCAAAAAATTGTCAAAAAATTCGCTCTTAAGTTTTAAGAAGTAAACCCAAGTACGTCTAGAAAAGTCATCAATGAATGTTAAGAAATACTTGCACCCAGAAAAAGAAGGAGAAGAAAGTGGACCACACAAATCACTGTGAACAAGCTGCAAAGGACCCGAGGCATGCCAAGAGACACGTTTGTCAAAACTGTCCTGATGATGTTTCCCGAGAACACAACTGACACAAACACCGTCTCTAAATTAAACAAGAGGAAAAACAATCACGATCTGTTGATTACATAGTTGCTGCAATGAGTGATAGTTTAGATGACCAAACCGCTCATGCCAAAGTTTTCTCAAGTCATCGCTATGAGCAACAAAAACGGATGAAAAATATAATGACCCAAAGTTGTCAAACTTGTACAACCCGGTAATATCATCAACAATTCCAGTTGCAAGAACATGATTAGGATATTTTGGATCCTTGATTAAAACTTAGTGAGGTGAAAACTCTACGATTTTACCTTCACTTGAATGAGTGATTTGGTATACTGATATAAGGTTACAAGAAAGACTTGGAAGGCATAATACATCATTAAAATGGCCATTTTCTACTTGTATTGTTCTAGATCCTTCAACACTAAGAGATATATCATCACCAACAAATATTTTCTTGGTGTTACATTCATTTAGAGTAGAAAATATGTCTCTATCATTAGCCATATGATAATAAGCTCCAGAATCAATAAACCACTTATCAGAAGTAGAAGTAGAAGGTGTATTGAAGGAGAAACCAGAAGTAGAAAGTGCATGTCCTTGACAAGAACAAGAATAAGAAGTACGATTAATACTGATGGTGTGCTTCTTCATCGCTGCTTCTAAAGATGCCATGTTCTTGAAACATTTGGACTCATCATGACCATCTTTATCACAAAAGTTGCAATGTCTGTCAGTCTTCTTATTTTTATATTTTTCTCCTTTGTCTCCATTCAGAGCAAAAGCTACTTGGGTGGGTTTGGGACCCTTATATTGCTTGTTGTTGTGGTGAGGATGTTTCTTATTGGTATTCTTGGGTTTATCTTTCTGCTGGGAAACTAAGGCTTTGTTGGAGGTACCTGCAGTGTTGATCACTCCAAGTTGTACAAGCTTATCTTCCTCTCTAATCAAAGCAACACAAAAGGACTCAAGAGTGGGTTTTTCATAAGCTTTCCCTAGAGCCTCTCTCATGGAATAAAAGGTAGATACAAACAAAGAATATGCACTACCTAGCTTAGAAAGAATAAGATAGATGCAACGCTCTTCCTCCATTTTTATTTTACATTCTTCACATAAAATCTTGAGTGTTTTAAACCTAGATAGATAGTCTCTAAGGCAAGAAAAATCACTTGGAATCAAGGTCAATACTTGATTTTTTAACTGTTGTGCTTTAATAATATTGAGTTTACTAAACATAGAATCAATCTTGTCCCAAGCTTCTTCGGGGTCATCAGTTTCTTGGAGGTGGTATCTTAAATCAGGACAGATGGACATTCCGATTAGTCCACGTGCTTCATCACTTCTATTATCCCATTTGGATTTCTTATCATCATAAGTGGGCTCTTTTTCCTTTCCCAAGGTAATCTGGTACAAGCCTTTACCTCTTAATAAATCTTCCATATGAGATTTCCATTGGAAGTAGTTGGTGCTGGTAAGAAAAAAATTACTTGTAGAAGCCATATTAAATATGCAGATAATATGGATTTAAAAACTAAAATTGATGATTTGGATGGAAAGAGCTCGAAAATTTAAGCGGTTTTAAAAAGAATGACACTAAAAACAGACTTCGAATGTGAGAGTTATGCCATTAAAAAAAAAAGCATAAATAGTAACCAAATGACCACGTGATAGTGTAAGTTGCTTTATGAAGTGACTCACTTTTATAAAGATAAGTGGGGATCACTTTTACAATGAAGTTACTTTATAACAGAAAATTTGCATGCAAAATAAATAACTCTAAAATAAAATATTAAAGCTACTTATAGTGATTCACTTTTATACTTGAAGTGAAATACACTTTACAATTTTAGCATGAACATTTTCAAAAAGGGTAACAAAAGAGAGACTTGAACCGAAGACCTCTTACTTAATAAGGAAAATTTTAACCAAATGGTATAGAAAAACATATTGTAATGTTCAGAAGGAGGATTGGGGGTGTTGTTGTTGTTGTTGAAGACGACCTTGGAGAGCGTGCTAAAAAAAAACTCTTTTCACACAAGAAAAAAATTTCTCTTCTCAATGACAAGAAGGGTTAGATCTCGGTTAGCTTACTTAGAAGATGCACCTTTTCCTATATGTTTCTGATTTTTCGATATGGCACAGGGCGTGGGGCAAAGAGAATATGCAGATCTAAAAAAGTAACAACCCGGAAACAAATAATATCAAACTGAAATAAAACCAAAATAAAACTTTGCATAAATTTAAAAAATGTGTATTCAGGCTTTATACCTCTAGATCTGACTGTAATGGACGTATCTTGGGAAAACATAAACCTTTTCAAGTGAAATGAAAAAAAGTGTTCCTGATCGAAACAAGTGCTCAAGACATAATGGAACAGTCCTCTCAGCCCAGAAATTTACGGAAATGAAAGAAAATGGAGATGAGGAAACTCAACTTCACGATCTCAATCTACAACAGGAGTGGGTCTTCAAACAACCTCTGATACCATGTTCGACAACATAGTTATTCCAACAGAGGATGAACAACTTCAGTAAACAATCACATAACCAGATCAAATATCAATCCTACAGGGAAACATCCACGACCCCAACCAATGCGGCCACTTGGAGTAGTTTATTAATGCAAAGAAAAATATTACAAAGAGATATTACAAGAGATTTTCTCACAATCAATCATCAGAAAATGACCCTCCATGCTATTTAAATAGAGATCATGGACCAATCGGGTTTAAATCCCTAGATCAATGGACTTTAAGATCGAGGACAGTATGAACCGTCAGATCACTCTATTTCAGGAACATATCATGATTGTTGGATTTCCTAACTACAAATGCATGCTAATGCATACTAAAGAAACACACTAAGAAACACATTTTTACCTAACAACAAATTAGACCAAGTAGATATTAACTAACTCCTAAGTCTCTAAATATCCTAACCCATATCGCAGAAGTTTGGGTGATGTTTGAAGGCAAATGAACAATGGAAACACAATGTTGAACCCACCTATTTGGGAACTCGAGATCCAAAAAGTTTATTTAATATAAAATGGGGAAGAGGTCGATCGCACTGGCGATATAAAAGTAAGTTCAAATCTGAAAACATGAATCCACCAACTTCCAAAAAAGAAAGTAAGTAACTAGAAATGGAAAGTAGATGCAAAAAAAAGGTGGATGGCACTTTTCAGAAGCTGGAATTGGTGTAAGAAAGCCCCATTGATGGTATTAACAATAACTATGAAGTGCATTAAACATGTGAACAGGTTATTCAATCAAGAAATAGATACAGTGAGCCATACTTATAGTTTCCAGGATCTGTTTGTATAAGAGAAGCGTCGAAAAGCTACAAGGAAATCAATTTTGGGATGTCCTCTTGTTGAATTGATATAACAACGATGAAATTGAATTTTAACGCCCTCTCGTTGATATGATAGTTCCATTGGATGTCACATAGTATATATTATTTTATTTCAAATCATTCCAAGAGATTAATTTTTCTAGGTTCATCGATCAAGGAAAAGTGTTGAAAACAAGAAAAAGGGGAGTTTGTTTGCTAATTTGTAGATCACGAAAGTCCGAGTGCTATTTGCAGGCGGGGGAACGATGGAGATGAAATTTTGAACCTGTCGATTTGAAAACTCATGATCCAAAAAGTTTGTTCAATATGACTCTAGGAAGCGAAGGGGATGAAAGTTTTCGGGTATTATTAATTTTTCAGAATGAAGCATACAACCAAGAACCAAGTAATCACCAAACAGGCCTGAAGCAATATCCCACATGGTTCCATAGAGAAACACCCATCGAACTTTTCATAAAAAAATTCGATATATAAAAAAAAAATGTCGTGGCATTGGTTTTGTCTTACATCTGGTACATGTTTTCATGAGAAAATAACTAGGGCCATGGGATATGAAAAAAAGTCTGCCATACAAAATATAGCAAAAAATCAACAAAACACAAGATAGCAGAAAACCAAAGGAGCTTCGCCACTGCACGCTAGCTATAACCAGATTTCAAAATGGGGAAAAATAAAGTTGTTGAATACTATTTTACCATTAAGCAAGATCACTATGGAAATTTTCTTCTGACACTGCCATGGTCTATCACTACCAGTTTTAACAATGCCAAATTTCCAATATTATTGGAAATTCCTAATGATTCTTCCCAGATGAGCAAGCTATTTTGACGGTTGAAAGGATGGGGCCGAGTTATTTATAGTTGGATACTTTTTATGGATTTTGACCTCATGCTCCCCATTTTGGACTGAACAATATTATGCGCGTGCAATCTCTATAGCGAGATCTAAAAATCTCAAGCCGGTGTTTCAATCCATGCTGAGTCTTTTTTTTTTCAAATAGGGCATTGAGAAAATCCCGTCATGGATATATAGTGGGCAACCAAAAAACGTGCAGGCTCCTCCATCAAAGCCACAGTCAGCTACCTTTTTTTATTTTTTATTTGCACACCAAAACAAATATGCTAAGTTATTACTGGAAAATGCAAAAAAACATCAAAATAACAACATTGATTGCAATTGTAATTAGATTCTCAAGTACTCGAGTCCACATCTAGGTGTTGAAGAAATATTATAGAGACAGAAGATATTTTCGTTTCTTGCCAAAACTTTATATGATATATATTTTTTTGTCAGCTGATATGCAATATTGCATTGTCCTCATTTAATGTAAATTTTCTATGTATCTGAAAGTCCCGCATCATGTAGAAACAACTTGGATTTTTCTTTAGGTATGCTTCATATGAGAATTATTCTAACCCATGAAACACATATTGTAACAGAGGATTTATAATTGTACATTGCACGGTTGTGTTACCCATGGTTCGGATGGAAGCATTGAGGTAATGTCCAAATATGTATGGACATTTTTCACTGGATCGTAGAAAATCGATCGTATCATCCCTTATCAAAGAAGAAGAAGAAGCATGAGAGTTGAATCTCTCACATACATTCTCAAAGGGGGTTGTAGAGCTAGTTAGTTTATTTAGATAATGTACTATGTCTGCTCATAATTGTGTTACAAATGTTGCCTGAGTTGTGCAAAAGATCCTTTCTCTAACATCCCTTTTATTTGTTATATTTTTGAAGAGCATAAGTGGAAATTTCCCTTTATGCAATTGTTGTTCCATTGACAAAAAAAAATTTGAATAGGTATCGAACAATTGCAGCTGCAACATGGAACAGTGCAATATTTTTGTAACTTAACTGAGATACATGGACATGAGAAAGTAAAGGACAAAACTGGATATGGAGAACAGTACCATTGCCTTGTCGTTGTCTGAATCTCCATATTTTATATATAGAATTTGTTGCAAGCCAAGCTTTCTCACTAGTGTGATAGTTGCAACAATGGTTCCGATTGGGTAAATGTCATTGTTCTGTGCAAGTTGGTTGATATTTTCGTCCGAGACGAAACAATATTCTGAACAAATAGCGGTATTTTTTTCCACAATACTTGTTTCTTTGAACGAAATAATCCGATCACAATCACCACGGTCATATACTGTCTTGGGAAATATATTAAAATTTGTAATGGATATCCCATTACCTTGCAATATCTTTTTTGCATGTTTCTAGACAAGTTGTGTAGGAATAGTCAGTGTGATTGTCATCATGGCCTCATTGTCTGTCATGTTAGCACGCATAATGGATCTACTTTGTTTTACTTGTCCAAGTAGGTACTATAGATGACCATTATGTCCCCGATGAACACTTGTCCAGTTGGGCGATTGTTCAAGCCCTCTATTGATAGTATTTTGGGTGTTATAAGTTTAGACCCGGTGACAATTTTTGAATAGGAAAAGTAAAGTGAATGGTAGTGTGCATTTGTTTTTCTATTTTTTTCTGGCATAAATTTACAAGTATATGCAAAACTTGGATTAACTATGGATCTAGAGTTTTTCAACTAGAGCTCTGAGTCTACAGAACCTGCAATATGTCTGGCGTCTTGCTTATACCTGTTGATACTTCTTGTGAACTACAAAGTATGTATTGTAGATCACATAAACATATTCACCATGCCATAGTTGAATAAATAGTTGAGGATATTTGTTCGGTAAACATACTAGGAACAAAATGCATGCATATTTACCTCTAGCCTTGTTGATCTACTGATGTTTGGGATGACTAACTGCTCATGGCCATGTCACTAGTCCAACTTTTTCTGATGCAAGCATCTGTAGATGAACATCAAAAGGAATAAATAAGCATATGCATTGTATATTGTCCATAATGGCTCTTAATGTGACATGCACGGTGGAAAGAGATGAAATAAGAAATAGGGTGTCAAGGGATACTCAGGAAACATGAGGACCCGAGGGTTTAATTGTATGCCTCAGATTTTTTGACTGAAAAAATGTATAAAAGTAAATAGGGCGTGATGGCGGAGCACGATAGCCAATATGTATATCATGGAACCTCGGAAGCCAAAGGTGCAATCTTGAACCCGCCAACCGGCACCCAGAATCAACAAAGTGGGTAAGTATGGAATAAGGTAGAAGTGTGAACATAAATGTGAATTTGTGAGCCCACCAACCCGCGCACCAAGGCATTTTTGGAAAGACGACTAAGCAGAGCAATTAGAAAGCAACAGGGATAATAGAAAATGGAAAAAGTAGAAATGGGGAGGGCACAAAGGCCCATTGTTTCCAAATCATGGTTTTATAGTCCAATATTATATGCCCCCACCTGCTTTGTATATTTAATTTACTAGCACAGTTAGTATACCTTTTTCGTAGATTGCACCACAGACCCCTTTGCTATTGCATACAAGAATTCATCTTCCTGTTCAACCAATCTATTTCTTCCAAGGTAGCAACATCGAACGTACAATGGACATGAATTCAAGTTATTATTACCAAAGACATGTAAAAGAAAGAAATACAGTTCTATTTATTTCAATCTAAGAACAAAGAGAATAGAATTCACATGAGAATAAGAAGAAATATACGAAGTATATACATACAATAAAGAAGGTGCAAAGAAGTAGAACAAGTAGAAGAAATACAGAGACAATAAATGAAATACTCAACACTGGAATATGAAATAAGAGTACATGTATGCACCTATGTAACTTCTCGCCTACATTCTCGCCCAAGAGTCCATTGTTCCCTCTAGCCATTATGTTTATTTCAATGTAGAAATGCAAGAAAAATACAATGGACATGAAGGAAGTTAAGTTTTTATCAATATCTACATACAATTAACTAGGTGAACACATATAAAGACAATAAATGAAATACAAAACTACGGAATATGAAATAACAGTTCAAGCATGTACCTTTGTATCTCCTCTTCCACCGCTGCATTCAAGACTTTGTCACTTTCTCCAGCTATTATGTTTGTTTGAATGTGGAAATGCACAAAATACAATGAACATGAATGGAAGATGGTATGCACCAGAGAACAAGTAATATGTACATACAATAAATGAGAATCAATGAATAGAATAAGAGATAGTCAAATATATGAACCTTTGCTTTTCTCCATCCATTGTTGTAAATATATAAAGTTTTTCCTTGGACAAAATATATTCCAAGACACAAAATATTAAGAAATTGCATGGCCATAGCTAAATGATTTTTGTTTTCTGTGGCAAAGTATCCAGATATGATTCTAGACATGGAAATATAATTTTGAAGTATCTTTTGTGTACATATCATATCTCAAGTACAAGATAAATTGTATCGTTCTCAGACTAGTCTGTGTAGAGGATAAAGAACATGTATTGTGATATGGGCACATTCCACAAAATATGGTTAATAAGTGCGGTTTGCACATGTTTTAGTATAACAAAAAAGAAACAGACATTGCAATTGCACATAGATTGTCCAATCATTTCTTGTGAAACTATTTTCTATCATGTCAACACTGAAGTATGACCAAAATTTTATAACAGAACAGGCCTGCATGGAACAGGAGTGAGATCTCGACTTCGCCAGACTCGAAAAATAAAACAACCATAGGTCCACTCATGGGTGCATGGCCTGAACACCGTAAAGAGCCCAAATAAAAAAGGAAAAAAAAAAAAGACAGCGCCAACTGTCGGTGCAGGACCCTAGCAAGAAAAAATGAACAGGCCGAACTACGGCACCAGGGCCCCAAAATCGTAAATTTGAGCCAAACAACAACAACTAACAACTGATGAAACAACAAACTCATGAACAAGAAACAACCACTGAATCAGTAAACAACATATGTATCTCCAACGATTACCAAACTACAACCGAATCACAGAAGGAACCATAAACATATGACAAGCATGCTAGTAGAAATAAGAAAACATTCTTACTTGCAAACTGCAAACACTGAACAACAAAGAAGGAATAGAAAATGAAATTATGGCATGGAAACTTACTCCAAAACGATGAAAGGCAGAAGCGCAAGTCGAATTCTGAACCAAACAACAACAAGCAACAACTAAAGAACCAATGAAGAAGAAGCACCCATCAAACCAGTGACAATGTATGTAGCTTCAATGATGACGAAATTGCATTCGAAGCCTAGACGAAGTATGAAACATACAATGGCTATTCAACTGGTGGTGGACAACAATATTGCCCAAATTCACTACAACATTGTATGGAAAATTTCGAGGAAACATGTACTCCTAGAATCCTATTTAGATAAACATTTAAGGCTATCAAGATGTCTAACGGCCTCGTGGTATGAAAACATTTAATATGTCAGGCATTTTTCAAGACCTCGCGCCATGTAAACATTTAAGCTGTCAGGCTTATTCAAGAAGCTCAAAAAAAGTTTCAATGATCTAAACCTTCGGTATGTAAACATTTCATACAAAATAATAATAATAATAATATGGGGTTTTATTATAATAAATAAATATAGAAAAAATGTTTTTAGTTTTGTGCTTCGAACAATAGAAATTATGCAAAAATTTGTAACCAAACAAATAAGTAATATAAAGTGAATGAATTATCGATCACTATAAACTTTGGATATATAAAGATTTCATTATGAATAATACAAGTAAAAGAAAGTACCGTACATGATAAAACTTTGGATACGAAAATATATAATTCATTGGGATTAGCGAAGATGGCAATAATAACTCAAATCTATCATCCAATCACATCATGACATATATGTGTTTTTTTATTATATAAAAATAATGCTTTTAGTTATGTAGGTCGAACATTAGAAATTATGCAAAAATTTGTAGTCAAACAACAAACTAATGTAAAGTCAACAAATTATCGATCGCTATAGTCCCTCTACACCTTCGGCGGGGACTAATATCATTGTTGAGTAAATAGTCCCCTTGGTGTAAATTAGTTGGAAATATTGTGCACTCTCCACTTGGCTATAGAGTGCAATGTCATGTGTGTTCTAGTAACCAATTTTCAAATACAATTAAAAAAAATGTTGAATAAATACATATATCACCAATTAATTGAAAATAAATATATAACTATAACTATAACTATAAAAAATTGAATGTTTATATATACATATATAAATGGATCACATATTTTAATATTTTTAAGTAATTTTGATGTCAATTAGGTTTAGCTCGTTTGGTTGGGAGGAATTATTATTATCCCCACTAGAGAAATTAACGTTATCCTTCCTACTTAGATTCAATTTTGCAAGTGACATGTTTAAATAGTATATTATGGTGATGGTTTTGAGCCTTGTGAACATTAATTATATATATATATATATAACATTTTGGACACATTCATGTAAACATTTATCACTACCGTGAATATAGTCTTCCTTTCTATGGACACATACTACGATGAATACAATGTGTGTGTCTATGTATGCTTCCAATATACAGATGTAGTCACTAAATGGATCTGTCATCCTGTCAATGACTATTCAAACCCGATATTCTCGACTAAATCTAGTTATTGACTAGAGAAGTCAAACTTCAAAGCTAGTTAGAACCAATCCGTGATAATAAATTTAGGTAGGAAGAAGAGGTCGAAGAAAATCATAATCTTAGGGATAAGATCAAAGAACTAGAAGAAAAGTTAATTAACAATTCAACCCTAAATTGTGTGGAAGGAAGCAAAATTGGATTTCCAACCTATCAAAGAGGAAATGAATAAACTCATAGAATTAGACCATGATCATAATAAAAGAGCATTAAACCTTACAATTTTTTTGTATAAAAGAATAGAAAGATGAGGAAAAATTAGAAATATGAACTAAAAAGTTAATCACAAATTGTAACAACGGGAATTATAGAAGCAAAAACATTGGGAAAAAAAATTGAACAAAAATATAGGTTGATTCCGATTATGGTAAGTTCTAATGCAAATAAATAATACATACTTAGTAAAAATCCAAACTTAAAAGGATTTGGAATATTTCTAAATCAAGACCTCATTCCAGAAGACCAAGATAAATTTAGGAAGGAGGTTCAAAAGTCAAAGGAAGCCATAAAAGAAGGAAAACATGCAATAATTAGGAACCAAAAAGCTATTGGTAGGGACAAAGACCAAAAGGATAGAAATCAATAGCAATTTGAGAGACTTTGGATCCTCTCCTAGAAATGTCGGGGCTTTCCATGGAAGAAAGTGCCTATATTATGTTGGATCCCATGTGAAATTGACGATATATTTATGGTTGAAACTTGGGAGTATGAGGAAGCAAAGGTCCCTAATATAGAAGGATTTATATTGTGTTTGGAATGGAACAATAAATCCTCTTATGTAGGGGTTGGAGACATAACTTGTTACATAAGAACAAACATCTCTCCTCACATTTGTATTCATAAAAAATACACTCTCAATCAATTCATTTGGTTTTATATTTCATATATTAATGGTAATAAGATATATATAATTTTTTTTTTATTTCACACCTATTATTTCTACCATTTATACATAAAACAATCTAGATAAGAAAATGTCCCTATAAAATCTTAGAACATGATATTTACAATCTTATAAATGAAGGTAGTATCCTTCTACAAGGAAACTTTAATTCTAGAATTGCAACTAATCAAGACATTAACTTAAGCAATGATTCCAACCCTAATCATATATGGCTAGACGAGGATCTTTTTTTAGCTAATAGATACATGAGAAATTTATAAGTCTTGATCGCCAATTCATATGGTACTGATCTAATCAAGATTTGCATTTCTCAAGATCTAATCATTTTCAATGGTCTAATGAAGTGGCCAAAATATACCCAAATGACTTTTACCCATGGGTTGGGTAGTAGTGTTGTGGATTATGTGATTTTAGATATCCTTGTTTACAAACAAATAGTGAATTTTGTATTTTTGAATGACCATGAGCCTAACTCTGATCATACACCTTTAACCCTAACTCTAAAATTGATATTGCAAAAAACCCACCTTGAAGCTAACTCTTATAACCAATGACACTTTCTTTTTGAAAAAAATAAATTTGATCTTTTATTAAAGGACTTAAACACTAAATTAAATCTTCTATCATATAAGAACAATATTGAAGACATCTATCATAATTTTAGAACAATCCTCTCTACCTCCATAAAAACATTCTCTATCGAAGTGTTGTGTAAAAAGAGGAATAGAATTTCCAAACCTTAGTATGATAATGAGTGTTACAAGATTGTTATAAAATCCATTAGGGATGCCTCTATTGATTCATTAAAATATGATAAGATTAATAGATACAAATTCCTAATTAAAAGGAAAAAAAGACACTACATAAATAAAAAAACAAGAGAGTTGTTTACACCTATCTAAGGTATCTTCTCAAAGAAATTTTGGAGGAAATTTTTAACTCGTAAAACTAAAAAAAATGATATGATTCTCCTTGAAGACTAAAATTCCTACCTTAAAAATATTCATGAATCCTCCAATGTCCTAAACAACATTCCAAAATTTTGTATAGAAGATGATGTTTTTTTCTAGTGAAGACATAAAGTTTGGGGTTAAGCGACTTGTAAACAGGAAATCTAAGGTGTAACACACATGACCCATAAGTACCCTTTTTAGGGATTGGGCATCAAAATTTATCTTTCCTTAATTTTAACATCCCCATCATCCACCTGGGCTATGCCACATAAAAAATGTCGAACTGTATACAAAATTAAAACATATACACACATTAAATCTTGTGGAACTTTATATATTGAACTTAAAATAGACAAATACATTCTACAAATGCACAGATTCATACAAAATAATAATAAAAATACACATGCAACACAGACAGGAAAAACTAATAAAAGTAAATGCATAAATAATAATGCAACATGTAATTTAACACACAATTGTCACTTTTCTTGGTAAAAATATCACCAAATGTGTACGAACCTTCCACAAACTTCCCAGCCTTAGAACACGCTACTCATCACTCTCAAAAGTGGGTCACCCCTGATATGGGACTAAACTCCACCCAGGTAAAGGGATTCTTAACCAGGCTAATGTATCTTAGACAACAGGAAAAACTCTGTCACAGGTGCCAGCTCAAACTAACAACCTACAGTCCCTCATTCCCCACATTATTGTCCCACCCCAGGAAGTGTTCCCCTTCTCTTCTCAATAGACCTTCGACATGCCGAACAATAAGTCTCAGAGCCCTATAACTATAGTTTGGCACCTTCGGGAAATCAACTCCCATCAATTCTCTCACCTAGAGAAAAATTTCTCACGGGACTGACAAACCGCCTCTTTAGTATCCCACAGGCCTGACAACCCACCTCTTCAGTCCAAATCCCAAGCTAACCAAGTATAGATACATGTATGGGTATGATATAGGTATGGATACCGGTACAGTTACGGGCACAAATACATGCACAGGTAGAGAAAGGTACCAAGGACAATTGAATCAATGAGTGAATGATGATGGAACTATAGGAAAATGAACTAAGTCCAAGCTATATGTATGCATGTTCTCAACTTTCCACTTGCCATGTTGAGATCTACTTTGGTGCACTTGTCCCCATCCTTAGAAATTAGGATAAAATAATTATCCATACTTTATATTTTTCAGGAATATTAATATAATATTCCTTTTTGGCTTAACCTCCCTAGCTTAGCCCCCTTTCTTTAACTTTTAGCCCCCCCTTTCCCTAAATAGTGGAGTTTAGTCCCCCATACTCTTTTATCATGGTTGGTCTACATGGAACAATGTATTATATTTTTTGAAGGAAAATCTCCATGTGGATAGGTAGATCTCTTCTTGAGAGCTAGACTCTTAACTCTTAAGACAGAAGATGCTTAACGTGGACACTGACTTCCTTTCAGATCTATACAAACTAATGTATGAGGAGGAAGGAGAAAAGAAGTACCTTTTACCAATGTTTGTTCCCACACGCTTCGAGTTGAGCTCCAATCTTTCACTCCTCGATGATCCCTGTAGACAAACAATAGTACAACCACTTCCTACTCTATTGATATTAGCTTGAAATAGACCTATCTATCAGAGACAAGTTCATGTGAGATTAAACACAAACTAGAAAGAAACATTCCAATCATGTCATATTGATGAGAACCATGACATAAGTAACTTACAACCGTAGATGTGAATGCGACAGCTTTGTCAAGTCCTTTTTGTCTAACCCTTGCTCAAAAGATCCACAATCCGGAGGACAACAACTTCATTGATTACTTTTCTGTAGTTCACTGTGTGTTTCCTATGAGATCATAGGTTTCATGCTTCCAATTCTTCCCCTTTTCCACCATGATAGAGGCTGTTTATATAGGTTTAGAGAGGCCTAACCTCTTGAGGTATATTTAGAGTAAGTTGAGGATTTCCCTCCTTAAGCCAAGAATCTTCTCCTAAGATCATGGATGAACCAAGAATTCGAATGAAATTGCCTTCTAAGATTGAAATATATTCCCCTTATTCTCCTCAATAGATCAACTACTTCCCGGAATAGGTAGAATTCCCTCAAAAAGGCCATCAGAGTGCTATAGCGCTCCCTAGTAGGCTTTAGTGGGGCGCTAGTGCTCTAAAATCCATAGCGCTCCCTCAGAAGGGTTGTTTGGTGTTATAATTCTCCTTAGCACTTTATAGGGGAGCGCCAGTGCTCCTAATGCTGATATGGGGGAGCGCTCTCTTCTAAAACCTTAGATTCGATGATTCTTTCAGGTCACAAGAGGTTCTTAACTTCAGTTAGCCATTCCTCTTCCTTCAAATCAAGTGTTTGAGGCATTTTAAGTGTCTCCTTAGTGTCGTCATATTGGAAGTATGCTTTGCTTGACACTTGCGACACTTGCGAGTAACATGTGACACTTACGACATTTGTGAGCAACATGTGACACTTGTGACACTTATCAAAGTGAGTAATGTTGATTTGTAACAGATTTCCCCCCAAAGCATGAAGTTAGAAGATGAGAAATGATAACTAAAATGATTTGTAGACTTTCAAGCAAGGGTATAGACGCGGAGAACCTGACAAAAGATGCACACAAACATCCAACAAATATTATGACATGTTTCAAACCCAAGGCAGGCATACCTATGCTTGGGTGATCAAGACTTGCAAGATATGGCCGCCATAAAATACACTGTGGATCCATAATTGTATCGATAAAAAGGTATAGCCACCGAGGATACAGTGTGGATCTATACTCTAATGACTTGAACTGATCATAGCCACGAAGAATACACATTGGATCTACAATATGACAAGGCATAGCCATGACCAATACAAAGTGGATCTATGTAACAGTGTATGTATCATTTGTTCAAGAAAAACTCCTTTGCAACCTAGGAAAAGCATATATCAAATTGATCACTCAACCCAGGGTCTTCTTATCGACCCCGATGGAGTACGAATCTGACCATGTGAATAGATGTTCTGATGTCGAACATGGCAGAAAGCACTTGATTACCGGTCAATGATGTAAACCATTAACAAACGCAAGGGAGATCACCATTAATGTCAATGATTCCCAAGGTACTCTAGTACATTCCAACGAATGTGAATGGATGAGATGAAGTCGAACATCCGTGGAATCATTCGATCAGAGGTTAATGATGTAAACCCACTAACGAATGTGAGGAGGCCTGCCATTGAGGCATGTAGGTCCCAAAGTACTAACTGGTTTCTAAGTCTAGTTCCTGGATAATGTGTTGAAGTCGACAAGAATAGGCTCGTCGAAGGAGGGCCTTAATGTATCCCCCATCAATGAAACAAAACAAATATGGAGATGTAATTGGTAGATCAAATGAACATGGACTAACACGGGTATTGAGACAAGATATTTGTGATGGTTAACTCTCGAGGAAGATACTTCCCTTGAACACTGAGGCACGAGAGAAGAAACATGACATGGACAAAAACTTGATGATGAAGCAGATGCTATGACTTACGTCAGGTGACCCAAAGGAGTGAAAGGTACTCAAAGGATTGGCTCAGTGCAGAGGTTCAATGGATTATAATGCATGCAAAAGACAAAGTGTCGTGCTCAAGGGTGACTCTAAGAATTACTTGGTAATGTTCTCAAGAGACTGCTTGGCTTGCTTATTTCAAATTTTCCCCCATCCAGATAGACGAGTACCTCTTTTTAATTTAACGAGATCGAGGAGGGTAACACATGCTCGATATAACTCACCTTCGGTAAGTTCCTCTTCCTTTGTTTAACGAACTGGAAGAAGTAAGAGTTCGGTCCCGTACGGGCCTGTCGATGTTTGTCTCAGCAAGTCCAAGGACAGAAAACTCGAAGGTTTTTCATGATTATAGAGTTTGGAAAAACACTTAAAAGAGAACTCTCTTAGTTCATTTTTCGTACAGTTAGTCTCACGAGGCCAAAAAAGAGATAAACTACCACTTGAAATACGCCCTTTCGAACCTTTTAACAAGTGTGAAAGGAAGCAAGATCACTCGATGATCTTTTTCATATTTAGAGAGTCTGAAAGTATTTAAAGATGACTCCAAGGGGTTCCTTTTTTGTGTGTCCATACGGGTCCAAAAAAGAGATAAAAGTCTTCCCGATGCGTTCTCATATTTTCGAGCTTGAAAACAAACTAAGACTATGCTCGTGGATGTGACAAGGTAAACAAACGATCAGAACTGCTTTGAAGCCTGTAGTTTCAAAACTGTAATCCATAGGTTTAGTGAAGTTGTTATATTGTTAAAGAAACCAACAAATAACTATACCTTATAAAAAATGGAAATTTATAAATAGTAATAGAAGAAAAATCTTCATTTACCATTTCATTTGCATAAGGATTTGTAGCAGTGGAGTTTCTCACTATGGTGGTGGATCTTGTTTTGCTTGATACCGGAGCTACGGTTGACCGTTTTTCTCGTCGTTTGGACCAGGTAGATCTTCATCTCCCCTTATTTCAATTACATGGTTCAATATTCATTTTCATGACAATATTTAAATTAAAAAATGAAGCCCTAGGTCGTTCCAAAAAAGATTAAATCGGCCTCTAATCAAAACGGTGGGAAAAAGACATTTGTTTGCAAAAACATTTTTAGAGGGTGATAGCATAGATGCCAACGCCTTGACAGTTGAGTAGATTGGTCGTTTTTGTCAAAGAATCCATAAAAAACTCAAAAATATGCCCACGCAACCATTATGAAAATTATTTTAATTTTAAAACATTTTATTGCTGCGTGATGATTATTGAGTCATAAAAAGAGGGCGTGGTCCTTTTTGAAAAGTGTGGGCAATAGATTTCAAGTTTTTAAATTGCTTAAGAAATTGCCGAAAAATTGAATAATGAAATTCTTTGTTTTTTTTTTGTTTGTAGGTGATTTCGGCAACGACCATGATTGAGTGGAAGGAACAAGAGCATGAGCTCGATGATTTGGATGCTTTGCGGAGTCCTCATATGCAGGCCATGTTGAGAGCTTGTGGCCTTCTGAAATTCTTCAAATTGCAAAAGATGAAGAAATATATTCTTTTGCTTGAGTACATAATCAGCTTGTGGGATGTCACAGAGAAAGGGTTTCGGATCGGAACACATATTCTAACCATCGAGTTGGAAGATGTATATTTCTTAACTGGCCTCTCGAAAAGAGGGGTTCCTATAGATTTTTCTGGACAGAGGGCGCTTCCTGAGCAAGTGGGTGTGTATCTGGCACTTCATTGTGTCCCACGAGCAAGACTGGTAGGGGGTAGAATACCAATCAAGGATATCAGAGATTTACCCCTTCGGTCTATTTTGTTCACCATCATGAGTGTGACGGGAAGAAATAGTGCACATCTGGCATTGATATCACAGGTAGCTTATGGCGTACATTGTTTGGAGCCAACACTGTTTAACTGGAGTGCAGGGTTTCCTCGAAACGTGAAGGAATAGGTTTCAAGATGTAGAATGGGACAGAAACAGTTCAGATATGGCTCTTTATTGGTCTCATTCTTCTTAGAGCACATCCCCCAGATGCAGCCTCAGATTGCATTGGTGGTATGACCAGTGGGAGAACCATGGATGGAACGATGGACTAGTCTGTCTCCGAGACTAGTGGCAGAGTCAGAGTTTTGTTTCACTTGTGACTTCTTCGCTTGGCTGAGACGCCAATATCTTTGGATAGAATACTTCTCATATGCCGAGGTGGAATTTCACGGGAGCATGGATTTAATCCTACCAGCGGGGGAAGATTGGGATGCGTCAGGTGAGAGACTAAGCAACACCTTGTCTAGTTTTTCGTTTTAAGTTTTTTAACATATGTATATTTTTTTGGGTATGTAGAAGAGTGTTTAATGGCTGTATTGTTTTCAACATGTAGACAAGGGAGCACTGTGTCTAGCTGAGATACCAATACCAGGATGTCGCGAGGGTGCTCAGGTTGCAATAGATCCAGGGGTACTGGTGATAGGTCTCCAGGAGGTTGAAAGAAACCTTCAAGGCCTCACGATGGGCATTCCTCCTCTACAGAGGAGAGAAGTGCCATTAAATATACAGAGACACACTGTGGGGGTGCCTGAGAATGTTAATTTTCTACTGAGATGAGTAGTGCGAGCGGTGATATGTTATTCTTAGTATAATGCAGTGTAGAGAGATTAGAGTCTCTCTGGGGATTGTGTATTTTGTATGACTTGTCAAACAATGTTGTATGGGTGTAAAGACCCAAAATTTTGCTCTTCCAAATACTTTTTTGATGTAATCAAAACATTTTCAGTCACGCTATGTATATATATACAATTATGAGATTTTACAGTGCCAAAAACTTTGTACATGATGATGCCTTTAATGTGATGTGTTTTAATTTATATGTGATGTACAATTTGTTTTCCTTCATGAAACCTTATCTATGGGTGAGATATCGATCCATGATGTAATTAGCTAATGAATCAAAAACATTATTGAGTTCTCTTGGAATATGTCTGTATTCGATATAATAAAATATTCATTCAAGACGACGAACTTGTAGGTGGAGCCGTAGCAGGATAGGATTATGAATATCATAGATACGGTTGAGTTGATAGACCACAAGTTGGGAATCTAGGTTAACAATGATACGAGAGATACCTAGGGAGGAGGATTGGGTCAAGAGTCTGATGACAGCATGATATTCTGCCATGTTATTAGTTGCTAGTCCTAAGCAAATACCTCATGAACTCACTACCTTGTCAAATTGGTAAATGACGCATGCTGCCGAAGCAATGTTCCGGGTGTGTTGACTAGCTCCATCCGCAAACCCGACAAAGATAGGAAAGGAAGATGCCATCTGCGCATGAAAACACAAGGCAAAGTTATGAGTGGCAAAGGAAAATACTTGAGCACGCGAAAGAAACAGACACACCAAACTAAAATACAATAATGTACAACGTACATATGCTAGGTGATCTAGGCATAGTACGTTTTAAGGTAAAGCCCATTTCAAGGCTCCCCTAGGGAAATTCCATCATAATCGACTAACTCATAGGTGCCTCTGTGCAGAACACATTTTAAAATGTAAGGGCCATGCCACAGAGGTTCTAACTTACCTGTCCCTAGTTTGTCATGAGCCTCATCATAGACGAGGACTAAGTCTCCTTCTGCAAAAGTTCGAGGATGGATGGATTTGTCGTATTGATTTTTTATACATTTCTGATGTGCCTCGTTAATGAGAGCGGCATCACGACGTGTTTCATCCAGTTTGGTTAGATATAAGAAACGTTCTTCTTTGGCAGAAGTATGGGGTAGGATTTCTACTTTAAGTTTCAGAGATGGAATCTCACACTTGATTGGTAAAATGGCTTCGATGCCATACACTAACTGGAAAGGAGTGAACCCAGTTGCAGTTTTCATGGAAGTGCAGTAAGCCCAGAGAGCAGAGAAAATTTGTAGATGCCAGGATGTCTTATTTGCCCCTACCATGCGTTGAATCATGGTTTTGAGGACCTTGTTGATGGCTTCAACTTGTTCGTTGGCCTGAGGATAGTATGGGGATGATTTTTCATGGTGAAAACCCAACTTGGCATGCAATTCACTCATCATTTGGTTCTTAAAGTGTGAACCGTGATCAGTGAAAATGGCGTGTGGTACACCAAAACAAGTTATGATGTGGTTAAAAACAAAAAGAGTTGCGGTACGACCATCATTCAGAAAGGTAGGCATAGTCTCAACCCATTTGGTAAAGCAGTCAACGACGACGATTATATAACTGTGCCCCCCGGCTGAGGTAGGCTTACATTACATAAAATCGATACCCCACTTGTAGAAGGGGCCTATGCCGATAACGGGGTGCAGCGTAGTAGGGTGGGTGCATGCCTTGTTGTTAAAAACTTGGCAGGGTGGGCATTTTTTTACTGCTTCAATACAATCTTTGAAAATCGAAGGCCAAAATTCTTTAAACAGAGCGGTGTAAGATACCACTTATTCAGGTGTGCAATTAGCACCAAGGTTAATGTTTTCCACAACGCCTTCTTTGATTGAAATATCAATAATGATCGTAGTAGAGATATTATCCATATTCCCCTCAGAAAAAGTGTCTTGTGTGAGGATGGGAGATTATGGGGAATGGGTAACATCAGGAGGGAAGACAGAGTGTATGTCATTTTGAATTCCTTCCAAAGTTGGAATAAAAGAGGATTGATGATGGTTATCATCCCAAGGTACGTCGTCAATACTAAGCATTTCCATTATAGATTCATCGGAAGGGAAAATTTGTGAAATGTAATCGATTGTGGACGATAGGGAATCCAACCATGACGACATCGAGTAGGCATCGGGTGCCAATAAATGTGGGTTTTCTAGAGAGGGAGAGGAAGATTGAATAGCCACGTATGTAGCCTCGGCTGGGCTAAGTGGTATGGTGTCACCGAGCACATCGAATTCCATAGGACTAGGTACAATCCAAGGGTTAGATGATTCCAAAGATTGATAAGCCATAGTCAAAATCATATTGACGGTGGCAATATGATGTGTGGTGGGTGGAAGTGGTGTAGGGAAGGTACCCATAAGGATAGAATATTTCAATAATCCAACACCAACGCTTTCATACGTAACTTGGTGGTCTCCCAAAAAAGGAATGTTGTTGGTGACAGGGGCACGAGCGTCGGGTGTACATAAATCTAGTTGATCGATAGTGACGATTTTGCCTTGATGGGGGAATTGTACACATTGAAACACCGGCGAGGCGACAGTAGTCATAGCATAGAACCAACTTCTTCCGAGTAGTAGGTTGTAATCGAGGGGGGCATCAACCACCTCGACATAAACAGTAACAGTTTTGCTGCCCAACTGAACAACTAAGGATTGTAAAAGTCTATGAGGATGAAAACCTCGCCTGTCGAAAGCGCATAACATCATAGGGGATTTGTTAAGGGAAGGTGATTTTAAGCCTTTCCAACAATCTAAAGACATGACACAAGTAGAGGCTCCCTCATCCAAGATAGTTCAGTGGATTTGTTGATTGTGAACAACAACATCGATCTGAAAAGATAGTTAGTGGGAGAGTTGAGGTTGATGATCATCCATATTAAACGTGATGTTATTATATGACTCAGGATTGAAATCGTCGACGGAAGCTAAGAGCGTTCTACGTTGGCTGGGACAATGTTGTAGAACTTCCAAAGAAGACATAGCACATGGTGCTTGAGACAAATCTTCAACAATGTTGTAGTTTTGGGCAGCCCGTGAACTAGGATTAAAGGTAGATTTCCGGAAAGTGCTCTTAGGAGGGTGTAAGATGGAGTCAAATGAAAGTTTCTCGATATAAAGTGGCCTGAACGGAGGGCTAACCAATGGAGGACTAATGGAATATAGCAATGGGTCTGGTAAGGAACCATTAGTGGGCTTCATCTTATCAGGTTTAATCGGTGTGTCATATGTCGTAGTGCGAGTGGTCAGATTAATCCCATTAAACATGTAAATGTGAGCACTTGTCGAGGCCTCATCATGGTATTGGTTGGAACTGCTCCTTGGAGTGGGGGTTTGAGCAACCAAATATTTTTGCTATGGAAAAGGTTGGGTAAGCACAGTCGGTTGTGAATTTCCCTTAAAAATCTTGGCCACTTCATCGCGATGTGGACAGTCTTGAGTGTAGTGATCATCGCCAAAAATGAGACATGGGAAGTTCGGTTTCTGTTGTGGTTGTTTTCCGGCAACCGGGGTTTGAGGTTGATTTTTTGGTTGTTCATTGTTGTTGTTTTTCTTTGGTTTATTTCTTGCTTTCTTCTTGCCTCCAGATTGTTGTGAAGGGGTCGATTGGACCGTATTCACCTCAGAGACTTGAGTTTGACGGGAGGTAGAAGAGGGTGCGATCGAACTAGGAGCAGACGTCGAAGCGGGTCGTTGGGTTGTTCCAGTTGACTGGGAAGTAGATTGGGTTTTGACGGAGCCAATGACTCCATCCGCGTGCGAGGTAGACGATGGTTTGGATGGGTCAGTAGTGGCACAGGTAGCATTTGGTATCAGTTCATACAGAGTACCAGATTGTGAATAAACCAAATCTAGGTACTGAGCTCGAGCAATAGCTTCTTCCTCAGTGACTACACCGCCCATAGCAACATCACGAGCGATCTCGGGTAATAACGATTTGGTGAACCATTCTTCTAATAATTGGTCAGGAATGACCACTTTGATTAACCTTCTCCATCGTCTCCATTCATGAATATGATCAGAGATATGTATGGAGGTTGTTTGACGAAGGGAGGTCAATAGTTCAGTACTCGTCTCATATCGAATAGGTAGTTGGAAGTGTGTGAGGAAGGACATGGCAAGGGAGTTGAAATCGTGAAAAGAAGAACGTGGTAGTTCAATATACCACTTTACTGAAGAACCCATAAGCGTTCATTGGAAAAGACGCAAACGTATAGAATCGTCCATGAGGGAGTTGGATGAACACCACAAATGGAAAGTCATCGCGTGGTTTTTTGGGTCTTCCCCAGAATTTCTGTCAAATTTTGGAATATCAGAAGGAAGTTTATCTGGGATAGATGGCCAAACCGGAGAATGAAAAATAGGATCATTCGTTAAACGAGACAAGTCTGGGAGGTCCAGAGTCGCTAGGAAAGGTAGTTGTCGGTTAACCTGCGGGTAATACTAGTGTGGCATAGGAACACCAATAGGACCATACACTGGGTTAGGCGGATAATTGTAACTAGTAGCTCCTCTTGTATAAGTTTGGTGTTGACCAGGGTACACATGATTTGAGGGGGTTCGAGAAACATGTGCGAGCGAAGGATAACCGGATGGGTTTTGAGGATTATAAGCCAGATTTGGCATTTGTCCATAAGGAGGATATAGATGAGTCCCTTGAGG
>JZKD02S0504853.1:94830-110118 GCA_000966675.3 Picea glauca | reverse complement strand
ATACTTTAAAATATATATGAAGAAAAATGACTAAACGTGCACCCAATGATTCGAGTACGCATGGGTTCCACGCGCTCGTCTCGCTTCCTCAAGCTCCCTCGTATCTAACCCCCAAATTCTACACCTGTTATCTCTTTGAATCCCTACGTGTCCTTCTCACTCACTGAGACCCTCCTCGCGTCATTCTTTCTCCTCCACAGATCTGCCTTTGCTTTGTTCAGAGGTTTCCTGGATTTCCCTTGCCATGGCTCACATCCTCATCGTTGTTCTGAGCACTTTACTAGCACTGGTTATTGCTGTATATGCTCCAGTTCGTTTTGCAAAAACAGAGTATATTGATGTGGTCACTGACAAGATCCGGGACTTGGAGTCCAGTCTCCTTGAAATGTTGGGAACCAATCCCCTATATGTACACTTTGCAGAGCTCACCCTCAGCTATGGTAAGAGGCATGATTCAGTCCGCCTGCTTGTGCATAGCCTCAATACCTTCATGAAGAATGTTGAGTTGATTGAGTCAAGAATCTGCATAAACCTTCCTTATGCTATGGTAATGAATGGTAATTTCCTCTTTTGAAACAAAATGATTTGCTTGTAATTCCAGCTCTGTATGGATTTTGGTATTATTCTTTCTATTTATTTCATTTATATTTATAAATTTATTCGTCTGTGCATATGCATGTAGTTAGATGGGTGTAGATGTTAGGTGGGTGTATGCATATACATTGTCTTCCCATATTTCCCACGGCCCTTTGCTCCTAAATGTGAAATTCCCCACTTAAATTTCAAGTTTCGGGGTTTCCTTATGCCCGATGCCGAGAGTTTCCTGTCCTCACGGACTCCTGATCTCCGATATGCCGATGTGCTACCTTCTAACTTTATCCCTCCCTTGGCTATGCTTTGGTCCATGTGACCCTGTCCTATGTGACCGTAGTCCTATTCCCTTTCGGGATTCGGGGTTTCCCGACTCTCGCTATCATGAACCTCTGTCCTCACAGACTCCCGATTACCGATTCTCTGATATGGCACTTTATGTGATAGCCCTCCAGGCTAGACATCCCCCTCATATGACCATCATTCCATGTGACCCCAACCCTATCCTACATCGGAGTTTCGGGGTTCCCAATGTCGAACCTCACAAGTCCTTAGGACTCACAATTCTCCGATCCCCGATACACGTGTGAGCTCTCTCCTCCATGTCACCACTTCCTCGTCGCTCCATCAAGTATCGTGAAATCGCGACTTCTAATGCAACAATTCCTTTGTATGAAGAAACCCCGAAATGCCGAACCTTGACTCTTTTAGATCCTCGGACATGCGTCCCTCAAATCAAAATGCTCCGATCTTGTCGGGAAATCGCGGATCGCAATTCCATTGTGCAAGAGTTTCACGACTCCAGAAACTCCAATATCCCGAACTCCGACTTTCCGGGATCTCTCCCCATGCGTCCTCGCTGATGGACGATGTTGATCCTGTCAGGAAATCGCAGATCGTGATTTCCTGTTGCACAAATTATTTACCTGCGAAAACACCGATGCCCCCAAACGCCGACTCTTTAGGATCTCATGCCACGCGTCCTCGCTGATGAACGGTTCAAAACTCCCGTTGGGATATCGTGGATCGTGACTCCAACATGTGAGTGTTCTATGTCCTTGAAAACCTGATATCCCGACTCCCCGGTTGGCTGACAGCTGGCCTCCACTACGCCTCTGTCCTCCTTCTTTGCTGTGACGATAGATGGCCCCCACTCATCAGGGTTTCGCGGATCGCGAATTCAAAGTGCCTAAACATCATGTCCCTGGGATTCCCGATTTCCCGATGGGGCCAAACGCCGATGGTTCTCATTGGTTGCCACTTGTCCCACAGATGGAAGGGTCTGATTGTATCGGGATTTTCTCTATGGATTTCCCGACCTCTTGCTCACAGAGTTCCCGACTCTTCCCGGATGACGGACACCTATCCTCGACTCTGAATCTGGTGGTCCCACAATGCTTATGTCACTTTTGGGATATCACAGATCGTGATTCCCAGCGATGAGGTTTCTTTGTCTTCGAAAACCCCGATTTCCCGATCCCCGACTCTTCGGGATCTCTTGCCACGTGTCCCTGCTGTTTGGATGGCTCTGATCCTATTGGGAAATCGCGGATCGTGATTCCTTGACGCAATGATTCTACACTCCTGAAATCCCCAATGGGTAAAATCTCGATGCCTCCCTAGAATGCTGACGCGTTTCCTGTCGAGATCAACGGTTACGATCCTTTCTCAGGATTTTGAGAACCACAAGGTCTCGATTCTCCGGCTTAACAAAACCCCAATTCTTCAATGATTGACCTCCTGTCAGGCTCTCTTGGGTGGCACTCGATTGCTACTACACGTCCCTCTAACGGACGACCCCGATTACGTCGGGATTTCGAGACTTCCAATGACCCGTTTCTCTTTTCCTCAGGAACAACGATTTCCCGATTGACGATATGCCGACGGGCGCTTGATCTCTGCCACGTGTCTCTCTTCAACAGACGGTCCAGATCTAGTCTCGCTATTTCGAGACTTAAAATGTCCCGACTTCCTTGACCTCGTGAATCCCGATTTCACGAACGCCGATATCCCGATGCCTTCACACATCTCGTCGGGATTTATCCTCTGGTATCCCTTGAGGAATTAACTCCCTCAAAACTCCTTGTAGATCCGATGACTATCGGGTATCCGCCCGAGATCTGATGGCTCAAATCTGTTCTCCCGCGTAATAGGCAGCTCTCCTTCGGGATAATTGATTTGTTGCATAAAACATTACGTAATGTTAAAATTTCTTTCTCGGCAAGGTTAAAATTTGTATGGGTCTATAGTTCCTGAGATTCTTCATTATTTAAAATTTTACTGAGGCTAATATAGGCAACTAGTTTACATTGTTCCCGCGCAATACAAGTCTTCTAAATTTCCTTTTTCCAACTGCGCATTGGTAGTTCCTCATTTAGGTAAGTTCGAGGTGAAGTAGGCATTTTCAAGGTCTCACAAAAGTCCTATTGCATTTTATATAGTATAATTCATGTAGTTATGGAATCTTTCCAACTTCAAGCCTTCGACAAAAGTTTCCCTCGACATTTCCATCGATTTCAAGTGGTTGTCTTACCCTAAACTTCATTGACAAATATTTCTCAAATAAAATTAAATTATCAACTCTCTTTTTTGTGCTCAATAGCTTTATCAGGCTTCTTTAAGGGTAGCCATTTTATAGGAAGTGATCCTTCAAACTTTCTGGTTTGCTGCCACTATTTTAAAGGCGTTCCTTTGAATATTCAGACTAACTGTAGTAGCCATATATGATCCAGTTACACGGTATTGCCTAAAACGGTTTCTTGTGATATATATGAGACCATTTGCTTGGATAATATAGGGGTGCTATCCTGAGTATATTCTCTGATACTGTATCAGTCATATTTTGTCAAGATGAATGTTGCTTGACACAATCTATTAAGACACAATTAACATGGGTTTCTTACAGGTTAAGCGTGGATGAAGTTAATCGTTTGGGATTTTGGCCCTTAGGCCCAGATTTCAAACTAAGACGCTCTGATACCATATGTAACAACCAAATAATTCTAACAACATTTACTTCCATAAGCAATTTATTTCATGAACTGAGATAACAACTTCATAACATAACAACAATATTTATAACATCAACTTCAACAACTTAAATTTATCAATGAATAATGCTTTTATTTCAGAATGAAATAAATACATAATTTAACAACTTACCTGGTTCTGATGCTAATTTTTGTTGCCTTGCTGCCTTGTTGTTTCCTTCCTGCTACCTGATACCTGGATCAACACTTCCACAACAAGAAAATAATTGCCCAAAACTACCGTCCTCCCTGCCTACTAGGAAAACTACCTAGCTCCAGGATATCTACGGATATTATGGCCCTCGTGCCCAAAACCTCCAGCAACTCGGTGCCTCAACTAATCAAAAGCCACAATCAGAAACTCTCTGCTCACAGCAAATCTCATAGTCCTCCCGAATCCATCCTCCGTCGAATCCCCCTCCCATAATCCTTCCTTTCCTCCCTTATTCCTCCTTCACCAACTCATGCAATTACTTCTCCAACCACTCCCCGTCCTTCGTCCTTCGTCCTCCTTCAATGTTTTATCTTCTTAGGATTCATAGGCTATCCCTCTATGCATACGCAACCATTTTATAACATTTTTCATTGATCTCTTAAATTTATTTCTCAGGTCATTAAATGTGATCTGTAGCTAAATTATTACTTAGTGAACCACAATTATTTTCTTTAATTAATTTTACTTTGTAATCTTTAAGCATTTATCCAATTAGGGTCGTTACAAAAATTTATATTTCCTTAATTATCTCAAATCCTCTTTCTGGGATCTCCATCCTCTTCTTCTCATCAAGATATTTCAAAAAATTCCTATCCTTCTTGAATCCAAGCTCTATATTGGGAGTTCTCATCCTTCCACTAGTGGGTTAGATAGTTGGGGGGAGTTCTCAATGGACTCCCTAGATCCACAAATCACATTAATTCTCAACTCCAAAATTTAGGGGTTTTGGTGTTATGACACCTTTGTTCTCTCAAACTGGTCAACACCAGAATGACCACATTGTAGATCCAATAGCTAGGTAATATCCCGAGAATTCTATGATTTACGACTCACGTTACTTTTCCTTTTCGATGAGTCAGTTAGGGTTTAACAATGGGACAAATCCCACTGTAACTATTAAGGGAACCTCTATATGTTAGTAAGCATCACTGGTAACCACACTAGTAGGTTATCTTCAGTTGGTTTCGAAGATTTGTAAAGTCATAGCATCCCAGAGCTGCAAACTCTCGGAGTTCCGAAACTAAAATAGCTTAGATCCTCTCAGACCTAGCGAAGGGTTCTAAGGTCCCATTCATTTGGAACTTTATTGAGCTCTAGAAGCTACACTCATAGTTATTATCCAAGATTTGGTCAAGGTCATGGGCATGAGCCCGTGGTCTCTTGGGTGATAGGTTTAAAGGGAGTGCCTCCCATTTACAGAACTTAAATTCTAAAACAGGGAAATCCACCTTTTGAGGGATCAATGAGACTAAAAAATTCCAGCAAAGTCTACCCCGACTCTTACCTTGTGAGACCAATCCTTTGGAAAAAACCTTGAGGATTTTCCATCCAGCCCAGTGGCCAAACTTTTCACCTTACAACCATTCAAATGCAACAGATTATAGGAGGATAATAAGAATTATTACCATTAATTTCACGTGAGGCACAATTTATCACAATCACAAACAGTTAAATAATGCATTCTAATTTAAGTGCACAGGGTATATGAAGAAATTATCTATTACACATTGGCTCAGAGGCATTCATTATTATCTCTCTAGACACTACCATGCAAAGCCATGATATCACTAGGGAAATTTTGCAGTTTATCAAAGATTCTTTCTCTATCATAGCCTCTATGATGTTTATCAGATGCTCCCTCAGAATCAAACTCACAACCTCATGCTCATGTCAGGTTTTTTGGGTTTTCTCCAGTAACGAGAGAAAATTTCACTTTTATTTCTTCTTCTTAGCATTTCTAAGTCGCACGCCCCTAGTCGTAATAGTCTCCTTCCCATATGGAAAGCCGCGCATGCTCTCTCCTTATAAATCATATCCTTCTTCTATTTCACTCCCTCTCCTTCTCCCCCAGGGAGGTTCTGGACCTATCCTTTTCCTTCTATCAGATGAAACTTGGGTTAGTCTAGGCTTGCAAGAAAACTGTAGTTTGTGGTACATCAGGTTGACAATTTTCTTCCTCTTCATTCATACCCTCCATGCTCCCATTCATTAGGGTAGTTGATTGTTCAACCACAATTCCTTTTCTCATTAACTCATTTTTCCTCTAGTGATATCATGGCCAGTACTTCAAGTCTTCACCCCCACAGTCAATTATTGGAAATCCAAACAATAATACATTTACATTGCTCACATGCCATATCATGGTCATCATAATTAATGATTAATTACATGCTGGGGGAAACAGGGGTGTTACATAAGGACATCAAAATCTACCAAGATCAAATTTTGAAAACTGGAGGACCTATTATGATCCCTCACATACACAATCTCTTTAATTTAGAATTCAAGAAAGGATTACTTAAACCATGGACTCAAAGCCTCATTGTGACTATTTTTAAAAGTGGGGATAAAAATCATCCCATTAATTATAGGACCATTATGATTAGCCCCATTTTATCCAATCTATATTGAAATATTTTGGAAAGGAAGATAATAAATGGCTAGAAATAAAGATAAAAAGATATAAATTCGTAACCAGTTTTATAGGTTATCATTCAACCATGGAGAACCTTATCACACTTAGGATCATAAAAGAGGATTTTTGAAACAATTAAATCAATATCCTTTCTTTTTTCATTGAATTTAAAAAATATTTTGACACTGTGCCTAGGAACAACCTTCAGAACATGTTAGAAGAGATAAATATTTTGACACTATGCCTAGGAGAAACTTTTGGAATATGTTAGAAGAGATTAAATTTTCCTCCAGGCTAAGAGTTGTTGTGGTAAGGATGTATGATAATGTTATTTCCAAGTTTATGAGCACTAAGGGTTGGTAAAAACAAATTGATTGCAATATATTAGTCAATCAAGGCTATCCCCTATCCCTTACCCTTTTTGGTATTTACGTTGACAAATTCGAAGTTTGTCTTGAAGTTATAGGTTGTGTTGGACCAACTCTTGCTAGTATAATCATCATCATTCTTCTCCATCTCATTGGTATTGTTCTTATGACAAGGAATCACTACGACCTCGATAAGTAGCTTATAATTATGAAGGACTTGTTCTCTAGTACTGGAATGATTGTGAACACTCACAAAATGAAGGTTATGAAAAATAAATCCAACAATATCACCTATGATACATTTGTATGTGATAATAATACCTTGGAGGAAGTTCCTTCATACAGGTATCTTCGAATTGATATTCATGACAAGCTCAATTGGAACTACAACAATGAGAAATATTATTATGGGCTTGAAAATAACTGTAACTTAGCAAACCCTTGGCTATAGGATATGAAAAATATCATGTGAGAAATTTGTCACTACTATTATCTTGTATGGATGTGAAGTTTGGGGATGAAGTATCTCTCAAGAATAATGGATAAATATAGAGCATATACAAACAAAATTTATAATTTATAATCTGAAAATTAAAGGTAATACACACTATCCTATCCTCCTCATGGAAGCGAGGCTTTCCCCCATTGAGATGACAACTATGATTAGATACTTAATGTAAAATAACAATATAAAAAACATGGATAAAAACATTCTCCCCAAAACTACTTTAGACTCTAGGTAAACTCACCAACGACTCAAGCTAGGATGGCATAATGATGTGGAGTCTTGGATAAATCATTGGGTAATAAAAGAAGAACCTATTATGAACAATACCAATGATATTAAAAATATTGTTCAAGACAAATTTAAGGAGAATCTATGGTGTGATAAAGAGTTATAGGATAAAACAAAATTAAGATATCTAAGGAGGAGGTTAACCCTAATATTCAAAAGTATCTTTGTGTTTTGACTAGCCTTAAAAAGAGAATCAATATTGCTAAAATTAGAACTAATTCTCATGATCTACATAGTGAGAGTGGACATTGCACAATCCCTAGAACACCATGGCATGAAATAATACATCATCTTTGTGACACAAATAAAGTTGGAGATGAAAATCACTTTATCCTAGATTTCCCTTATTATACCCAAATTAGATTTCAATTTTAAAATATATGTCATAATATCGACCTTCCTAACCTTCTAAGTCAACATCACTATAGTGAACTTGGATGCTTATCAGGGATGATTTTAAGGATGGAAATTTATTTTAAAATGTAGAAACCTTGGTGAATCTTACTAATCCTTCATATGCCAACTATAAATGTTTGGCGATATTTTTGTAAAAATATTCAAATTGCTAAGGTTTTTATATAGTTTGTATAAACTTTTGGCGACTTTTAAGGTAAAATAATTTTATCCTATAGAATTTGGGTGAATCATTTTTAGAATGAAGAATATTTGTTTTGAAAAAACCATGGAAAATTAGCCCATGAGTGAAATTTAGCCCCTAAAATCATCCCTGAATTGCTTATCTCGATTCTTTTTTAGCATCGAAATAACATTATGAAGAAATATAAGTAATCTCTTACCTTTCTTAAGGTATGATAGACTGATGTTGGTCTCAGTGGATGTTAACCATCATCATCATCATCATATTTCAATATCTTCAAACAACATGGGTGGGCCTAATGTTTAAGAACATGTATTTCATCCTTAGAGGTCAAAGGTTTAAATCCAAAAGGGGCAGGTTATGTATACCTCGTAGACTTTAGCAGTCGAATCCTTTTATGGATGGGGTCCCATGTCCCAGAAACAAGGTGGTCTCATGCCCCAATTTGGTGTCAATCTTGGTTGTGACCTTAAAAATTAGATTTATTATTTTACACACACACACACACACATATAATTTAAAAAATATAATTTATATATAAAAATACATAGTAGTATACGTTATTGTAACATGCGGCTCAACCTTTCTAGGTTTTTCTCTAAATTCTAGTTTGGGTCTAGGTTCAGGTCTTGGGTCCACCCTGCAAGACCCTCTTCCCCTTGAAAATTTTTGGAAACTCCAAGTTTCTCATTCCTCGGAGTTCTCCCCCCCCCATGTGGAATGGCCGCACTATCCTTTTTTCTCAAGCACAACTCTAGGATAATCCTTTATTGTTCTAGGTTCGACACATTTAAACCTCTTGTCTCATTCAGGTAGTAGGTTTGGTGTTATTTTTATGCATCCCTCTTCTAATTCTGGAGAAGGTCCATAAGAGAGGTTGAAGACCATTTTTCCTATTGGAAACATACCTTCATGTGCCAACAATAGTGGTGTTTTGGAAGATCCAACTTGCTTCATAGAATATTTAATGGAAGAGACACCAAGTTGTGAAAAATAAGAAGGGTGAGGGACTGAGATCTCCCTCCCCAAGACTGACCCAAATAGTGTTTCAGATCCAAGGAAAAAATCCCTTGTTGTTGGTGGCTCTCATGTGTCAGAAAAACATAGGAAGAATAACTGTATAAACACAACTATCCAAGCAATTAAACTAGTACTGGGGAATGATATTTTGATCCAGGGTGATCGATGTGGCACCTACAATGGTGGTTGGGAGGGAAAGAGGTAGGCAATTTAGCGTCAAAATCCTAAAAGACTGGGTAGATAGTTCTTGGTCATAAAACATTTCACCACTCCCCAAGGTAAAAACCCTTGAAAAGGGTTGGTTTCTTCAAAAATTTTGAAAGGTAGAGGATGTAAATTGGGTTCTAAAAGCACTGTGGAGAATTGACTTGATGCCGGTTTTGCTGAAAAAATAGTCCTCGATGTTCGACACTAGCAAAGAAAAAAATGGATTTCGTTCCAATCTGGGTTTGTCTACCAATGATATGTGTAAAATTTTGGACCAAAGACAATGTCAAGGAGATGGGAAATGTATTGGGTACTTTCATGGATACAATCATGTATTTTTTCAAAACGGGGAAGATGTCACCATCCTAGATTCTGGCATTACTAAATATAAGTAAAGGGATAGAAAAAGAAATGGATTATGTCTAGGAAGACAAAAATTATCTCCAGATGTTGGACTATGGGGCTATACCATTTCGGTCTTGTCCCTTTCATATGCATGTTCATAATGAAAGCCAATTATCATTTCCTTTTAATTACCAAAATGGAGGGATCCAAAGATGGACATAAAAAAAAGAGAAGTGACTCAGGTAGAGATGGATATCTATTCCGCTTCAGGAATTCATAGTAGAACGAAGGAATATCACGAGATTTCTATGCAAAATGAAGAAACAAATGCAAGAACCAAATGAAATTTCCTTTAATATTTAATGATATATCCATATACAAGTGAAGAGTTAGAACAATCATAAATAGTCTGGTTGAAGCCTCAAGATTTCCTTCATGGTATCTCATCTCAGCTGGGTATGCATTTCTCTCATCCTCCATTTATTAATAATTTGACTAATGCATTAATTCTATTGGGAAAGAACTGACTGGTCTTGCTCGAAAACATTCCATCCTCCCTCGATGATATGGGTTTTTCCTCTTTCTCATCCTTTGATTTGTCACTAGGCCACTACTCCCTTTCCTTGGGAAAACTGATTTCTACTCCCCAAATTTCTTTGATAGAGTCAGAATCCTCCAGGGATTCAAAGGAGGAAGTGGATTCTTATCATATTCAAAATAGACCCATTCATGTTGCGATATCCATTGGTAGGAAGGTGGAGGGATTGGGAAAAAATCCAATTCTTCCTCAAAGAGGCAAAGGGAGAGGAAGGCAATCTCATTTCTTGAAGGCACAAAATAGGGCCTTGATAGACATGGAAATAAGAAAACATATATCCATATTTGGGGCACTTAGAGCATCAAATGCCTCAGAATATTATTCCTAATGAAGTTTCTCTCTTTCAATTTTCCGAGTGTGGTGATCCCCTCCAAAAATTCTGTTCTTCATCAATTGTTGGAGTCAAATAAGCCTGAAATTATTTTCCTCGAAGAAACTTTGGGAAGTGAAGAAACAATCATACCACTCCTAGAGTCTCTTTTAAATTAGTGGAGGTTTATAGGAGCATATGCAAAAGGAAGAACATGGGGTATAAACATTGGTTAGAATCCCCACTCAGTAAAGATCCTAAATTATTGGGGTTTTGACTCTAGTCCGGGGATGAAAATCTTCTCGCAGGATTGTTGGGCCCCAACAACTCCCCCTAAAGTTTTACAAAATTTAAAGGGTCCCTATTAGAATCTTGATAATTATGATGAGCTATAGAATCAACATTTTCAAATAGTTCCATACCTTGGCTTTCTTTGAGAAAAACTTAAGACATTCACTACAGTAAGAGACATTCATTACAAGAGTATATGTCAAAATTTAGAAACAAGCATAGAAATCTCAATTTAAACAAAAACGTTAATTTTTATTAACTGTTTACTTTTGTTTAAATTATGATTATGTGTTCTTTCTTTTGCTCATTAGAAAGTTTGACAATTTTGAATAATTTGTTCAATACTTCATCAAATAATATCTGGGTTGGTTTCTCATTTTCATAAAATCCTTTGGTGATATTAATCAATTAATTATTTTTTTTCATTTTACATCTCATTTCGAAATAATAATAATAATAATAATAAAAAGAATTGTCTATCATTTGTTTGATTTTGTAAAAAAACCAAAATTAATATTTTTCTTTTCTCCATTAACTTGAAGCTTCTAGAATTTTAAGATCATATTTGAAAGGAAATTATAAACAATGTTTGTTTAGAACTTATATTTAGCTTAAATTCATTTTTGATTTTATTGTTCTAGATTTTGTTTTATTCACAATTTTTAGGTTATTAATTTTTACTTTATTAATTTTTAGGTTATTAATTTAGGTTTCTTTTTGTTTCACAGGTTTCTATTATCAGTTATTTGGTATGGATCTAATCATGGCTTGATTTTATTATCCAAATACGTTCAAGATGATTGATCCAAAAATAATATTGGATTGCTACAAATAATTTTATGAGCAACACTAGATAAAATTTGGAAAGGCGACAAGATCAGAAAGACGATTTTGTAGGACTCATTGCAGCCAAACCATGAGGAATTTAAATAAATTATTGAAAACCCATTTCCCAAATGGACTTGTTTACCTTTGAGATAGAGATTTTACCAAACAAATGAATGATTTGAGATATATTTGTGTATCTTTATGAGGAAAATTTCAAGTGGTGGAAATTACTAGTGATGCCCAGACTGTTCACGCATCGTATAAATATATGAGAAAGTTCAAAGCCAAGGGCATCGAAGAATTGGATATGAAGAATTGTATCCTTTCTCTTTTGTATATTATTTCTTTTGTAATTTTTTTTTCTTTTAAAGTGGAGTAACGGATGGTTGGAATCTTTGGGAGAATGGACGAGTATTTTCAAAGAAGAATATGGAATTCCATGTTGCTTAATGACTTTTGACCTGTGAGTAAAACAATTTTATTTTGATTATAATATATTCATATTCTTTTATTAATTGATTATGCATTGATTTAAATTAGCTCTAGTCTATTTTATCAATACATAGTTAATTATTATCATTTATATATTATTTTTTTCAATCTTTAAGAGTCTATTATCCCACAAATTCATTTTTGGGCCAGAATATGGGCATGTGATTTTGAGAAAGAAGATGGGAAAGCAATTCATCTTTGGCTTTAGACATGTGTGAAGCTTATTCCATTTTGTTCTTTCAATACTGTTGTATTATGAGAATATTATTATGGTTGATTTTAGCTTCAACTTGTCATCATATGGTGTTTTCCTACTGTTAAATGTTATATGATGTCCATAATTTCTTATTCCATTTTTTTATGTGTGATTGATCTATCATTTGATCATTTTTGAATTTATTCTTAATGTTAAATGTTTTATAAAATCAATATTCAGATCTGAGTTTTCTCTCATTCTTAAATATTGATCATTTTAAGATCCTGAGTTTTTTTAATTAGATGGCTTTTTGTTGTTATTAATTTACTCCAATATCAAATACTTCTTAGAATGTATTATGGAAGTCCAAGTATTGTTTTGTTATAGGTTTCCCTTAACAAGAGTATAGGCAAGAGCTCATTTTATTCCGGTTAGAGACACTTACGATGTCATTGACGTGGCACGTGTGTTTATAAGAGAGGTTATCTGTTTGCACGGGATACCGAAGAAGATAATTTCACATGGGGACTCCAGATTCACTTCTAGGTTTTGGACAAGTTTGCAGTCAACGTTGGGGACTCAATTGAACTTAAGCAAAAATTATCATCCTGAAATAGATTGGAAAACTGAGAGAGTAAATCAAGTCATGGAAGACATGCTTAGGATGTATTTCATGGATAATCAAACCAAGTGGGAGAAGTACCTACCTTTGGTAGAGTTTGCCTACAATAATAGTTTTCATAGCTCCATCATAATTCCACCCTACGAAGCTCTGTATGGAAGGCCATGCAGAACTTTTTTGAGTTGGGATAGATTAGAAGATCGAGTATCAGTTGGGCCGGAATTGATTCAAGAGATGGAGAAACAGGTGACTCAGATTAGGCAAAGACTAAAGGAAGCACAGGATAGGCAGAAAAGTTATGCGAACGCACACAGGACCGAATGAAGTTATGAAGTGGGAGACCAAGTTTTCATTCGTATCAGGCCAAATAAGAGTACCATACAGTTCGGGAAGGGGAAAATATTGTCACCTCGATTTATAGGACCATTCAGAATCCAAGAGAAAATTGGACCCATTGCCTATCGTCTCGTAATGCTACCCCACTTGCATAAAACTCATAATGTATTTCATGTATCTGTTTTACATCATTATGTTGTTGATGAATCACATAAAATAAATTGGAAGGAATTGCAAGTATCAGACGTGGGAACTCTCACGGTAGAACCATTACGCATATTGGACCGTAGAGTTCGACAGCTTAGGAATCGTCTAGTAGATCAAGTTAAGGTCCAGTGGGACAAGTACAGTCCAGGATCTGCTACTTGTGAAGATGCTAAGACACTAGGACGAGACTATCCCTCACTTTTTTTACCACCTCGAGAATATGTTTCTTGGAGGTGGGGTGTAGGTAACACCACCTTTTGACTTAGACAACCAGGATTACCTGAGGCCTATATACTTTATTTTCTAGTCATAGTGAAACTGTTAAATGATATACTTAAACTTTAAATATGTATGAACCTTTATGAATGTTTAAATGTTATTGATGATGATGTATATACTGCAATCTACTATGTGAATGTAAATTTTATGAATGTTTAAATGTTATTGATGATGATGTATATGATGCGACATATTGTGAGAATGTAAATTTTATGAATGTGTAAATGTTATTGATGATGTTGGATATGATGCAATCTATTGGGTAAATGATAATTTTATGAATGGGTGTCGAAATTGAATTATGGGATATTACAAAATCTATTTCTAACTTGAAAACTTGATGTTAAGTTGTTGGTACACGGATACCGAATTGAAATGATGATTGCATGCAATTACGTGATGATAATTCATAGAAATGTATGAGTTTGTGATACAGACTAATCTGTAGGTTATGGGCTATGAAATAGCCAACGTAATGATGATGAAAGTGGATATAATGACCACTTGCCAAGAAACATTATGGTATGGATATTTGTATGTGAATTTATATTGGTTTGAATGCATTGCTATGATATGTCGACCAGTGAAGGATTTCAGGTGATTAGACTGCCCAAAACTGAATAAACAATGACAAAAATCCCAGCAACATGGTGCCACTATATATTCTATTGTAGGGTGTGGACCCCAGTTATGATTAGGAGGGGTGGAGGCATTTCCCACCGTGTATCCTCCGAAACCTGAAGTCATGGGAGGATGGTGTTAGCTCATGCTCCCCAAGACGTGTGATGATGATTGTCAGTTGCCTGCTAGGGAAGATTGTTTGAGATAGTGACACTTTCACTTAGAGGTTCTATTTGGATTTATGTCAATATAGTTGATGCTCCAAGATAGTCTAGTAGAAGAAGGATAGGAATGGAGATGGAAGTAGGTTAGGGAGGAAGGATGAGTAGAAATAGTTGAGAAAGTATGGAGATTTGTCTTATGGTGGAATTTAATGTTTTCCACTTCTAAAAATAAAATGTGTATATATGAATATTCATAATTACGTAACTAAACCAAAGTTGTCTAAATAAAATTGTTGAACTAGATAATTGTAATTAAAGGATTTCGCAAACATTTGTTTGGTTATTGTCTTTTATAAAAGACTAATCTTGTTGATTGGATTGGATGCATACATAAATTACTAAAGGGTGATAGTTATTGATTATTAGTACATGCATGAGACTTGTATGTTCTAGCTACACATGCATTTCTTGTACATGTACACTAGTATGTATGAGTTTTCTTGACTTACTTACTAATAATGTTGGTTAATTGTTATGAATGTGTGAGCCATGTTTCTTTTCCTTTGTACCATGAGATACCTTAACTTCAAGACAAAGTTTCCTAATAGTGGGTGGGTGTATGTAACGTCCATGCTTAAATAGTTCTATAGGGATTATTAATTATAATTAATTTGATAATCTAACTGTCCTAATATGTTAGTTAAACAATAATTATTTCTTAATAATATTAACTAATTAATTATTATTAATTACTTGTTCA
>JZKD02S0504853.1:50605-76131 GCA_000966675.3 Picea glauca | reverse complement strand
AGGATTATTTTGGGGGGAGAATTCTGGGGAGAGACTGGTCTGTGATTTTGGGCTGTGGTATATTTTTCTAGTGGGAAGAGTTTGATTTTGGTGGTTTTTGGTGAATCAGAAGCAGGGAGCACCGGGTTGCTGGGGGTTTTGGGAACGGTGGACAGGATATCCTTACGATATCTTGGATCTAGGGAGTTGGATAGGCTGCTCCTTGCTGGCAAGGAGGAAAACTCAGTTTTGGGCAGTGTTTGACACAGTTTCAACTTCAACAAAGGACAACCAGATCAATGGGGGAATTAGCATCAGGAAGATGTAATTTATTTTATTCTGTTATGTAATTCTTATTCTGTTATAAAATTGTTTTTCTTTAATTAATTTAACATGCTTATATGCTGAATGAAAGAAATTATTGAGTCTTTCTGTGTAGAATTAATCTTATCGGTTTCAATTTATGGATTTTAATAGACTGAAATTAATTTGGTCCCTACATTAGGAAAATCAAATATTCTACATTGCATATTCGTTCTTTGATCAGTTTGAATTTTAATGTTTATGCTTCACATTTTGAAACGATCAATATCATCAAAGGAAGCATTCAAACCAATAATCTAATTGATGTCATGAATCCTCTTATGATGTATTCTCCATTGATATATCCATTTCATCAAAGTCATAGTTTGCATCCTAATTTTTATGAAAGGATCTTAGAATGGCTTGAAGATTCGTATCTAAAAAATCTTTATAATAAAGATAAAGTTGTGTTTTCTTTGTTTCTACCTAAATATCTAGGAAGTAAGCATTACACGATTTTTTTAGATCCTCCATGTGAAGAAATTGATGAACACTTGGAGAATTGTCAAGAGGATGGGGAATTTCGGTCTTGGCTGATGGTTATATCAGGTCCCCATAATATTGACAATTTTTCTGAATTCACTTACACTCTTACATGCCATTATGACTCATATCACGACGAGATTGCAGAATGGTTGGAGGATTCATACATCAAGAAGTTTCAAAATAATGGTAATGTCGTTCTTGTTTTGTTTTTAAAAGAATATATAGGAGGTAAGCATGACATATTTCTTTTGTATCTGCAAATACTACATTCTCTTATTCTGATTTTTTACTTTCTCTGCCTTGCATGATTGAAGATGCTCTTGTGGCTACATTGGAAATACGATTTTACTTAGCATTTTGATCTATTTAGTAGTTTAGATTAGGTTTAGGAGTAGGTTTCCTTTAGTTTTATTTCTTAATATTTCTTTGTGTAATAATGCAGTTATGAACACAAGTGGATACACCAAGAGAACCATAATATGAATGTTGTCCAGGAAGTCCAATTTAAATTTTTTTCTCTCTTCTTTTTGTTGAACATTTCTTTTCAAAAACACAGTATCATCATGAAATTTTTTAAATGGAAAGTAAAGATATAAGTAAATTTGAACTATCAAGTCAACTCGGACCCAAGGTTCCACGAGTAGAACTACACTCATCTTAATAGGTATTTTTATATTTTATTTTATTCTCTTTTATTTTTAATAATAATTCTTGGTCAAAGTAGCATCTCATGCATCACTATCTTAAGAAAAGAACTTGCTTGCACATGATATTTTATATGATTTAGTTCTTCCTTTATTTTACAGTGAGATTCTAGTGAATCCAAAAGCTCAATTTTATCTTTGGCCAAAATCGTATCCTGAAACGTTTTCTTTTGTTGTTTTGATTTTGTGTACCTTTGATTTTGAATCCCACTAATAAAATTTTATTTGGTTTGTTGTGTGTGTTTTGTTTTCTTTGAATGATTTTTCTTCTTATCTTTCTTTTTGAATCAATATATTTCTGATCAAAAAACTATTGTCGAAGGAAGCATTTATTTTAAGACTTGTCTTTTTCAAGCAATTTGAAATAATTCAAAAAGGTCCTGATATTAAGGTATAGCTCAAGCAAATGATTTTTAAGTCAATTGTCACTTTCGTTTTGTCCTCATTGTCTTTGCCAGAGTATTACACCAGAGATGTGGTTTAAATATTTGAGAATTACGATCACCTTTAAACTTTTTACACCACCCATATTCTTAAGGAATCACTTTTAAGTGCTTCCCCATTCTCTAGATGATTTCTTAAAGGAAATCTAAAATATCTAAACCATGATAAAACTTCCAGTTTTGAAAGAAAATTAATAACTTGATCAACTATTCACCTATATTTCAATTAACCTCTAGTATCACCCCTCTCTCTTTGTCATCAATAAATCTATAATTTTATAACTATTTAAAAGTGGCATAAGAGGGTTGAAAGCAATTATGTGTGTAAACCTGTCAGGGTACTTAACAGGCTCGTTGGAAGCAGGTAAATGCACACATCATACCAAGACAACTTCGTCAGGGTACTCAACAAGCCTGCTGGAAATGAAGCAATGTCGGGTTGAGAGGTAGCAGGTATATGTTTTTAAATTAACTTTTATGGAAGTATACATCATGTGGATACAACTATTGGATGAGATTAAAGCATTTGAGTGGTTTAAATGACATCCCTGTCAAGACTATGGATGCATGTTGGCAACAGTGGCTCTGTCAACGGTATTGAAGTTATTTTATAAACATCACGACTCTTTGATTAAGACATTATTTCAGGTTATAATCCCCTACAAATAAAATTCTATTGTCTGGTTATAACATTAAGCTTATCCTAATATTATATGGTCTTAGAGTGAATTTATTTCAGGGAGCTTAAATTTTTTTTCAAGTCTTATTCTTTTCTTCTTAAGATGAAATCTTACCAGATCAGAGATAACTGCATCACCCAGTAAGTCACCATTTTTTGGGCCCCAACAACTCCCCCTAAAGTTTTACAAAATTTAAAGGGCCCCCATTAAAATCTTGATAATTATGATGAGCTACAGAATCAACATTTTCAAATAGTTCCATACCTTGGCTTGCTTTGAGACAAACTTAATAAATTCACTACAGTATGAGACATTCATTACAGGAGTATATGTCAAAATTTAGAAATGAGCATAGAAATCTCAATTTAAACAAAAACGTTAATTTTTATCAACTTTTACTTTCGTTTAAATTATGATTATGTGCTCTTTCTTTTGCTCATTAGCAAGTTTGACTATTTTGAATAATGTGTTCAATACTTCATCAAATAATATATTGGTTGGTTTCTCATTTTCATAAAATCATTTGGTGATATTAATTAATTAAATTATTTTTTCATTTTGCATCTCATTTCAAAATAAAAATAATAAAAATAAAAAAGAATTATCTATCATTTGTTTGATTTTGTAAAAATACCAAAATTAATATTTTTCTTTTCTCCATTAGCTTGAAGCTTCGAGAATTTTAAGATCATATTTGAAAGGAAATTATAAACAATGTTTGTTTAGAACTAATATTCAGTTTAAATTCATTTTTTTTATTTTACTGTTCTAGATTTTATTTTATTCACAATTTTTAGGTTATTAATTTTTAGTTTATTAATTTTTAGGTTATTAATTTAGGTTTCTTTTTATTTCACATGTTTCTATTATCATTTATTTGGTACGGATCTGATCATAGCTTGATTTTATTATCCAAATACGTTCAAGATGATAGATCCAAAAATAATATTGAATTGCTACAAATAATTTTATGAGCAACAACAGATAAAATTTGGAAAGGCGTCAAGATCAGACAAACAATTTTGTAGGACTCATTGCAACCAAATTGTGAAGAATTTGAAGAAATGATTGAAAACCCATTTCCCAAATGGACCTATTTACATTTTGCATAGGGATTTTCCCAAACAAATGCACGATTTGAGAGATATTTGTGTATCTTTACGAGGAAAATTTCTGGTGGCAGAAATTATTAGTGATGCCCAGACTATTCACTCATTGTATAAATTTATGAGAAAGTTCAGAGCCAAGGGCATCGAGGAATTGGAGAAAAGGATTTTTTCTTTTCAAATGGATAAATGGATGGTTGGAATCTTTGGGAGAATGGATGAGTATTTTCAAAGATGAATATGGAATTTCAGGTTGCTTAATGACTTTTGTCCTGTGAGTAAAATGGTTTTATTTTCATTATAATATCTTCATATTCTTTGACTAATTGATTATGGATTGATTTAAATTAGATTTAGTCCATTTTATCAATACATGGTTAGTTATTATCATTTATATATTAATGTTTTCAATCTTTAAGAGTCTATTATCTCAAAAATTCATTTTTGGACCACAATATAGGCATGTGATTTTGAGAAATAATATGGGAAAGCAATTCATCTTTGGATTTAGACCTATGTGATGCTTATTCCATTTCATTATTTCATTACTGTTGTATTATGAGAATATTATTATGGTTGATTTTAGCTTTAGATTGTCATCATATGGTGTTTTCATACTGTTAAATGTTATATGTTGTCGATAATTTCTTATTCCATTTTTTATGTGTGATTGATCTATCATTTGATCATTTTTGAATTTATTGTTAATGTTAAAGGTTGGATAAAATCAATATTCAGATCTGAGTTTTCTCTCATTCTTAAATATTGATCATCTTAAGATCATAAGATTTTTTAATTAGATGTCTTTCTGTTGTTATTAATTTAGTCCAATATCAAATACTTCTTTAAATGTATTCTAGAAGTGATAGTATTGTTTTGTTATAGGTTTCCCTTGACAAGAGTACAAACAAGATCTCATACAACACAAGAAGATAAACTCAGTTGACTGATCAGTTAGAGGTTAGTAGATGTGTTTTTTTCTTTTATTTAGAATTGTTTATGAATGAAACAATGATTACATTAATTAGATTTGACTGTTTTTGTGTCACTGTTTCAATCGTATTCATTTAATATTTATTTGTTTAATATCTTAAAAAAAAAAACCAAAAAGAAGTGTTGTTCATATTTGATTCAGAAACCTTATCAAACAATCATTTTCGCAAGATTTCATGCAAACCTTGTAACCTGTATATAGATTGTTTATATTCACATTTCTTTTTAATAAACATAAGTTAGTAATATATCATTTGTTAGAATCATAGATTTTAGATTAGTTTCATTTATTTTACTATTTTTAGTACTTTAGTTGGCCAACAGAGCCATTAAACTTGTCAGAATAGGTTACACCAAACAACTTGGGTTATTTAGACAACCCCGAACTGGATCTATTCTTCCAGTTGATGGCAAGTCAAACTTGCCCATCAACAAGGATTTAGAAAGAGAGATAATGGTGATAAATGTCTATGGGCCTTACCTAGAAGGAATGCATTTATATGATTCTTTACTCAATAAATCATTTTCTAAGGATGATAAGCTTATCTCAGGAGGAGATCTAAATTTCTATTTTGGGACAATAGAATCCTATTGTCTAAAAGACAGTCAAGACCCCCTTCTAGAACTTTTATTTCACATATTAGGGGAAAATGAATTGGAAGATGTCACACCGGTAAATCTCAGGCCTACCTAGAGAAATAATAGGACAAGGGATGATCATATTGTTAAAATAATTAATCATTTTTTATTAGCAGAAAAATTTCTAGATCTTGCTTTGCAATTAGGATAGTCGGTGGGAAATGGAGGTGACTTTGATCACTTCCTAGTTTTCTTGGAAGTGGTTAGAGTAATCAACAAACTAGCCATCCCCTTTAAATTCAACCATGTTTGGTTGAAGGAGGAGAGCCACCAAAATCTGGTTAAAGACCATTAGGTTCCCTTTTCCCACAATGTTGACATTCCAATTGCAGTTCAGTTTGTAGAAAATTTTAAAAGGATTAAAAAGGCATCCGTTGAATGGGAACGAGCAAATAAATTGAGGGATGAACAGGAACTAAAGGACATAGTAGCTTTCTCATAGGGAGTATATGAGTCAAAAGGTGGAGGGTATTTAAATAAAGAAACAAAAGAATATCTAAAAACCCTGAAGAAGAGAAATATATAGATGTTGGAAGAAAGAGAAGAAACTTGGAGACTGAAAATTCATGCCCTATGGTTGCAGAGTGGGGACGAAAACAAAAAAAAAAAATTAGGTCTATGCAAAGGGAACAAAACTCTCAAACACTATCTAGAGTTTATCTGACTCTTTAGGTAGATATGTCTCCTCTTTTTATGAACTATCCCATCTTGGGAAATACCATTTCCAAATCCCGTTCAAGGAGGAATAAGAACCCCCCATGGCACATGTTTTCAGGATGGCCCTCCATTTTCCAAGATTTTTTAAATGAAGTGAATAATAGGGACCTTATGGTAGAGGTCACAAAAGATGAGTTGAAGGAGGTTCTTCATAGTTTCCAGAAGGACAAGAGCCTGGGCCTTGATGGATGGACTATTGAATTTTTCTTAGGTTTCTATGAGCTCATTGGTATGGACATTCTGAAATTGGTAGAATAATACCGCTCTCAAGGCCACATGCATTCCCCCCTTAATTCCACTTTTATAGTTCTAAATCCCAAGTAAGATAACCCCACGTCTCTAGAAGTCTTCAAACCAATTTCTTTGTGAAAATGTATTTATAAAGTTGTATCTAAAGTAATTGAATGAAGAAAGTCTATTCTATCATAAAAAAATTCTAGAGCACAATTTGTCTTCCTGGAAGGATGAAAGATTCATGAATCTATAGGGGTTTCTCTAGAATCTTTACATAGCATAAAAACACAAAATTTTTATGTTGTTGTTCTAAAAATTTATATTTCAAAGGCATATGATAGAGTCAACAGGTTATACATCATAATCTTATTAACACACCTTTGATTTGAGGTGCCTTTCATCAATTGGGTAATGAGTTTTATTTCGACTATTTCCTTTATGGTTCTTATTAATGGGGAAACCTCAATATTTTTAAATTATGAACGTGTACTTAAACAAGGACATCCCCTCTCCCCTCTCCTATTTATTTTGGTAGTGGAATGTTTAAGAAGAGAAATATAAAGTGAAAAGTCCTAGGGGGAGTTTCGTAGAATAAACATCACCCTTACTCTTTGACTAACACACCTATTATTTGTGGATGATGTTCTGATCCTCTGAAATGGTCTAAGGGGGGATGCCAAAAATATGGCATCAATTTTGGAGTTGTTCGGATGGGAAACATGAATGAAAATAATTGAGAGAAAATCCACGCTCTCATTTCACAAGATAGTCGAGGATGAAACTCTACAATATCGATTTTCAAATGGGATATGTTGGAAGTCCCAAATATGCTAGGAGGATGGGGATTAAAGAATATTTTCATGTTCTCAAAACCTATGGATACAAAATCTAGTTGGACTTTGATCGCTATAGAAAGTTTTTGGACTAAGGTGATCACTCATAAATATAATTACCCTTTGTATTTGGAGAAATGGATAAGGGATCCATTAATATAATGCTCAAATTTCCCAATCATTTGGAAGGTGTCCATAAAGTCCTTCCTAGTTATTTGAGAAGGACTAGCATGGAGAATTGGGGTGGACACTAAGGCTCACATTGGAATTGACGCATGGATAGGAAGTGGTGAGAATAATATTCTCGCATAAGCACTTGTCCAAAATATAAATACTCAAGGCTTTCAATTCCTTAGTAAAATTGATGATCCAATCCATACAAAAATTTTGAGTCAGGAATGTAAGGGAGCACAACTTCTTGGATTAGAAGGATGAAACTCAGATTCTTGGCTATATTTCATGAGTGCACTCAAAAGATCCCACATTCAAATCAAAGAGAGAGAAGATGAATTAGTTTGGAAACATGATCCACACAAAGGAGATACTCCAAAATTGGGTTACATTCAACTAAACATAGACATGTTTCAGAGGGAGCCAATATCACGGTGGTAGGGTTTGTGGAAAGTTAAATATCCACACAAATCCACCATCTTCGTGTGGTGTCTAATTGCAAATAGGGTCCCTAACTAGGACATAATAAAGAAAAGGAATGTAGAATATAGGATGGTGTTGTTGAAATGTACACTTTACACTGAGAGGAGGGGGGGTGAATCAGTGTCACAAAACTTTGGACAATTTTGACTTTTCATAAATTAATTGAACAACATATATTTATTTCAATTTCTCAACCAATATATAAAAGAATAAATATTTTATTTATTTATTTAACTTGAATGAATACATAAGATCATTTTTCATCTTCAAACAACTATGAGAGTCCCAACTCTTTGTTACAAGACATAACTTGTAGTTCTTAGATCTAACTGGGAGATGAGGAATCCAACCCTCATAACAAGTCCCATCTTGTTGATCTCAGATCCAACTGAGATATGAGGAATCCAATCCTCATACAAGACCCAGCTCGTAAAAAAACACCAACCTAATAGAATGAACCTTCATTCAATCCATTATATAAAAATATATATACTTCAACAAATTCAACTTCATCTTTTGTTCACCATACTTCTTTGTTTATATAGTCTCCCAATAAGTATGAATTTGAATCATTATGTCCATTTTTTTGAACCATTACACCTCTTCATACACCTCTTCATTTCAATTAATAATAATAATTTCTATTATTATTATTGTCATTAATAATATTATTTAAAGACTTCAAAGCCCTTGTTTTTCATTTATTCTATTCTAAAAACCTATCACTGCAAATGTTGCAGAAATCAAGTCCTGTGGATGCGCTTCCTTCAAAACATGTTTTTAAGCGCCGCCTCTTCTTTCACCCTTATTCCTCTATCATGAGACCATTGTTTCGTGCTTCAAAAATCTTCCCCTTTTTTCTTTTTAGCCCCCATATGTCTAGTGCTGGGACTGTGTTCTATGAGCTTCGACACTTTGGAACTTTTCCTCTCTTCACCAAATCTTGTTCTCTCCGAAGTGATATCTTCCAAAGTATTATATCTGGAGGAACTTCAATTCATGGTTTTAATCCTCTTTGTTGATCACGATTTCAGATCAATATTGTGATCATTCTTTTAAAAGACTCATTTCTCACAATTTTTTTATCCTTATCTAATTGTTTGGATTCAATCTTGAGATGGACGGTTGTTGTTTCCATCGATACTTCATGATTTGGAGAGTTTTTTCTTTTTATAAACTTCGGATTCTGCTGGACTAAATTTCACCCATGTGTGTATACTATATTAATATTGAGTTTAAATGTGTCCTTAAAATTCAACGGTCTAGATCTTATTTCAGAGCTTCAGTACTTCATGACTCTGAGTTACTAGAACTATAAAGTAGTTCAATTCCTCTAGAGTGATAACCTACCAAAAAAGTCATAAATCGGTGGTGACCTCTTGATGTCGGTTCACCCATCCACTTACGCTATCCTTCTGCTATGCTTGATCAACGATTGAGAATGCTCCCAAAGTAGATCAACGGTTAGTGTTACTTTGTGATTTACGCTTACTCTATCCTTCCACTGTACTTGATCAATGGTCGATAATGCTCCCGAATTAGATCAACTATTAGCAGTACTTCGTGATTTATGCTCACTCTATCCTTCCATTGTACTTGATCAACGGTTGATAATTCTCCCAAATTATATCAATGATTAGAGTTACTTCGTGATTTACGCTTACTCTATCCTTCCATTGTACTTGATCAATAGTCAAGAGAACACAAAATATCTTAGATAAACAACCATAATTAACTTCAACCTTCAACGCTTTGGGTATTTGCTGGTAGTAGAAACTAGATATCCTGGAAGGACTTACTCTTAGAGTGCATATCTTGCTAACGTCACTATTGACATGGTAATGGCTGAGTGGATGCAACGTTTCACCTAGATTCCTGAATTTCGTAAACCTAAAGTGCCAACTAGACCTTGACACTTGTCATCGTATGAATGTGCCACATGTCCTTTCCAATGTGGGATGTTACTTTGTGTACCACGTGTCTTACTTCGTGACTTCACAACTCTAGCCTTTGGGTGACCTTACATGTTCTAAACCATTTTTTGCTGAAGTGGTCAACGTTGAAGTTGACAGTCTCCTTGTGATCTGACAATTATTATGTTTTAATCTAGGTCAACAGTTGACGTGACTTCAAGGCTTCAACCTTCGAGTAATATTACATGTTCTTGGATTCTTTTCACCAGAGTGATCAACACCAAATTTGGTTGCTGCTATGCAACTATGATATGACGGTTATAATATTACACTCTAAATCAACATTTGTCGTGACTTCGGGGCTTCGACCTTCGAGTAATCTTTCCTGTTCTAGACTCATTTTCTCCAGAGTGGTCAACGCTGGAGTTGACTAGTTCTACTCATCTTTAATCCAATGGTTGAGATATTTCCTCATTCCATCTAACTATTTTAATCAAGAACTTCATGTCTTAACCTTGCTTATGCTATATTTCCACTTTATTTTGACTAGATGGTCAATATTACTCCCAATTGTTTTTGAGATCAGACGACTCATGTCCACTTCGAGACTTCATATTCAACTGAAATATTTTTCCTTCAGGTAATTTTCTCCAAAGTAGTCAGCTCCGAATTTGACCATTGTTGCTCCTACACAATCTGAAGGTTTAAGTCACTCCTGAATCTTCAATCATGCAGCCACAATTCTCTCCTTCTTCACACAAGTTTTCTCTATGATCCAATGGTCATATTTACACCTGAATTCTAGATGAACAACTCCAGTTGCTTAATTTTTATAAAGGTTTCCACTTGTAAAAATTCTCTTTCTAAAAATTGATCTCCTACGTGACTGAAAAAGAACTATCACTTATGAGCTTTGGAAAATGTACCTGTAACAAAGATCATCGATCCTTGACATTGATCGAATATTACATCGATGAAATTTACCATATGCCTTTTCTCCTGAACTTTAGCCTTGCTACTATGTTGCATTATCTTTCCATCAATGACCCTTCATTACATATGGACATACCTTATTGGTCACCCCGACGCTAATGCAAACTGTATAACTGTGTTCATGATTGATTCATTTTGTATAAATTTGTTCATGACTGATTCATGTTGCCATCAATGAAAATACACAATCAATAATGTTGATAATCTCCCCCTTTGTCATTGAGGGAAACATATCTATAAAACAAAAATGATTTCATACCTTTTCTCCCCATATCACTGATATTCTTTTCTATCTAATTGCAAATTTGTTTTCTTCTTAACTTTGTTTTACTGCTTCTCTCCCCCTTTGAAATTAATGACAAAGAGTGAGCCTCTGAATACTTTTCTCCCTCTATGAATTTACTAACTGCTTATCTCAATTCATTGGGATATTTGTGTTTAAATAACTAGTCTTCTTGATACTAACTTGTAGTGATACCAATTTGTAGTGATCAAGTCTTTTAAACCTAATCTAATTACTTTCCTAGTTTATAACCAAAATACTACCCCCTGATTTTTTTCTGTCTTTCGTTTTCCAAATAGGAAAAGGGTATGAATCTTACTGATCTTCTTGATCTGCTTCTTATTCTTCATTGATATTTCATAGGAATATTGATGCAAGAGCATCTCTCCATGTCAGCCAGCCAGCCAGCCAGCCACATCAGTGCATGCATTCAAGGCTGAAGAGAGGCGCATCCCTCGTCTTCAGTTTTGAAATTGAATGTAACTTAATGTTTTAGGTTGTTGAGCCGTGAAGTCATGCCTTTGTGCAGGCATTAGAGTAGTTAGGCCTTTAATGTTTGTAAGGTTGATATCTAGATCCGATTCTAGACTAGACAACCTATTCAATCTAATTGAATAGGGTAGGTAGATTGGAGGCAAGAGCTCGAAGAGACCCTCTTGTAAAAGATAATTTTCGATCGCATTTTGGAGTAGTTAGAGATGCACAAGAGAGAGTGGAGAAGGACCTAAGACTCTTTTGAAGTTCGTGCTCATAACACCTTGTAAAAAAGAGGCATTTTTATTAATACAAACCAGAGCAGTTTTTCTTGCATATTGTCTGTGTTGTGTGAATGTCTTTGTGTGTTCAATGTATGTTGTAGATGTATGTTAGGTGTGCATTTGCAGGGATTTGTTTGATTTTTAGGCTTGAGAATTTGTTTGTGGTTTCATGCTAGGAGGGCGTGACAGAGTATTGCGGTCGCTGAATACCAGTACACAGAAGCACTTCTGAACTCTGCAGAGTCAGACAAAGACATGCCAGGTGGGCACAAAAGCTGAAATCATCAACTAGGGGAAGGTCTTTGAGGTTTTTGAGCACCCTGAAAGACTCAGCAATAGGTTGCTTCAGCAGACAGAGTGCCAAGAGGGCATCATATTTCTCCATCTAAGGGAGAAGGCAAGAAGGATTTTTTTTCCTTAAAGGTTTGAGTATTGGAGAATCGGAGAAGGGATAGCACCTTTGTGTGTGCGAAGACTCTGCAGGAGCATAGAAGTCAGAATCCTTCAAGGATTCAAAAGCTAAGATCAGGAGAAGCAGCGGTTTTATAAACATAGGTGAGGAATCAAGTTGTAGAGCTCGCAGGCAAAGGAGAACAAAGGTCGAGGCCTTTGAGCAATTGACATTCTTCCAAGTTCAGAAGAAAAGTGCCAAGGCTTAGCAGGAGAAATAACTATCGTCGGATTAGACGAAAATATCTGGACCGTTGAAGGTTTCCATGTCCAAGAGGCAGTACAGGAGGAGCACACAGGAGAAATGATTTGAACCATCAGATCTTAAGCTAAAACCCGATAGTTGTTGGATCTGTTGAGAGTTGCATGAGATTTAAACCTTGCAAGCAGAAGAGGAAGACCTGAAGGTGTTGTATCAGGATATCGACATTCGAGAGTTTGGGAGTCCAGAGGATGAAAGTATGGGCACTCGACATCAGAAGTGTTGAAGAGGCAAGATTAGATCTGAACCGTTTGTCTGGGAGAAGACACGTGTCGCAAGATCACCCATATCGAGGATTCGTACATCAGAGTTTAGAGAAGGAATTCCTTGACTTCGCGAAGTGGAAAATTCATGAGAAGATCGGGACCATCCATTTGAGGAGGACCGGTGGTAGAGATCAAGGGATCTCGCGAACTCAAAGTTTCGCAAGGTGAGAGCCCAAGAGTTGGGCTCTCTAAGTTGCGAAGTTGTGAAATCGCGAGGATTGAAGACAACCGTTGTATCCGGAGAATGGGAGGACCGTTGGATCATGAACCCCATTGCCTATCGTGCATTCAGGGGTTTGGAGGTTGAGAGGACCTCGTCTTGACTATAGAAGTTGTGAAGTGCTAAGAGTCGAGGCATGAAGGAACATGTGGCAGAACCACAAGGTGGGGCCCACGTGATTGATAGGTGGACATGCGTTGCCTAGAAAGAGGAGTCAACACTCCATTGATTTCTCGCATCTCGGGGATTTGTGGGATAAGAGTGTGAAGGCTCGATGCTTCAACCTGCGAGGTTGCGAATAGCGAAAAGCGTCAAGGGAGGAGTCAATCTGGCGCTGACTTCTCACGTCTCAGGACATCGCAACAGGAGAGCATGAGAGTTCAACCCATGAACTCACTAAAGTGCGAGTTGCGAGAGGTGCTAGTATTTAAGCCCTAGGCTACGGTTACATGTGGAGGGAACTGACAGGGAGGAGCTATACCCATTTTCTTGATTTCAGGTATCGCGAGATTGGGAAGGAAGAGTCAGGAGTTTTGACTCACGAACTCACGAGATCACGAGTTGCGACAAGTGACTTTGGAATTGGGCCTTGGTCATAGCACTATGGTCACTTGGGAAAGGTGGAGCTCACGCCTAGTGTTGTTCGCACAGGGGATCTTCCGAAAGGACCTATGGATCGATTGAAAGGAGATTCCAGCAAGGAATCAAAAGGAGCCACTTTAGCTCATAAAAGAAACTGAACAATCCTTAAGACCAGAAATTTGTGCAGGGACTCTGTCGAGGCAGAGGTGGCATCTGTGCCAGTTTTTTTTATCAGAGCTATCTTGTCTGTACATTTCAGGAAAGGGAAATTGGAGGCAAAGGAGCACTCTGATACACACCAAAGTGGTATCAGAGTGGGACTTCATCTGTAGATTTCAAGTGAATCAAAGAGGAGAAGAAGACAGTCAGGAAGACTCTGGATGAACTTAAAACACCCAGGGGTGAAAAGTGACAATAGCAGGTTTGCTAGGAGAGAAGATAGGGACAACAATATGGATACTAAAGGCCGAAGATACGCTGGAAAGAAAATCCCATATTTGATGGTCAAAAGATAGTGTAAGCTGCTGAGATGGTGGTTGAGGCCTACTGAAAACCTCAACAGACCAGAAGAAATGGTTCAGATATGTGAACCAGAGACTGGGAGAAATATCAGTGATGCTGAGGATGAAATGGGATCGGCTGAAGATCTCAAGCACTTCCAGGAGGGCAAAGAAGAAATTCCCAATTTCCAGGTGGGAAAAGGGTTGAGATCATTGCAGGATCTCACAGACTGTCATGAGCATAGCCAGGGAATTTCACATTTCCAGGTGGTCAATAGATCGAGATTGCTACAGGATCTCATAGAGTTCTAGGAGGGCAGTCGAGAGTTTCCAATTTTCCAGGTGGGAAAGGGAACAGAGATGGGATCAGTTGATTCCATAGACTACCAGGAGGGCAGCAGGGCAATCCCATATTGCCAGGTGGGCAGGGATAAGCAGATGAGACTGTATGAGGGTCTCATAAACTTAGAGGTGAGATTGAATCAGCCTGAGGAGCTGACAGAAGAGGAAGATCTGAGGAATATTCTAATGATTTGGGGAATTCATATATTCCTATGATTTTCCCAAGAGAAGGCATAAATTTGTGTTGCAGATGCAACAATAGAAGAAGCAGGACAACTAGCTGAGACTGTTTAGAAGGAAGAAATGGAGCAGAATTCGGAAGCTGCCCAAGAAGAAGCAGAGGATGATGAGCATTCTGAGGAGTGGCTCAATACTTTTAGCCAGGTAGTTCAAAGGACTACAACATGGGAGTTTGCATAAGAATAAGAAGAAAACGTAGACAAAAATTGTTTGGATGATCTATATGAGAAAATTGAATCCCTGGAAGAGAGGGTGAAAGTCCAGAGTGTGCACATCCAACAGGCGAAGTTGGAAGCAACTGATGAAGTAGGCATGGGAGATCATTGTGATCTGCCAGACTACAGAAAAATTTTGCAGCCGAGGAGACTGCATGAGTAGAGCCAGCCACTGGAGCAGCTGGACAAAGAGATCGAGAAGGTCAGAGAGATGATGATCAGGTCAACAAAGACTGCCAGTGAGGAGAAGCTGAGCAGAGAAGCAGAAGAAGCAGCAGCAATAGTAGCAAGGAGATGGAGCAGATGAACAACTCCAAAAATTTGTTTGGGATCCAGGAGGATTTCCACAACTGAGAGTGGAAGGTCATGAGCAGGAGATCATGAATTTTGTAGCTGAGGAGTATGATCCAGGAGCATCTCTCCATGTCAACCAGCCAGCCAGCCAGCCATGTCACCATATGCATTCAAGGCTGAAGAGAGGTACAACCCTCGTCTTCAGTTTTGAAATTGAATGTAATTTAATGTTTTAGGTTGTTGAGCCGTGAATTCATGCCTTTGTGTAGGCATTAGAGTAGGTAGGCCTTTAATGTTTGTAAGGCTGAGATCTAGATCCGATTCTGGACTAGACAACCTATTCAATGTAATTGAATAGGGTAGGTATATTGGAGAGAATAGCTCGAAGAGCCACTCTTGTAAAAGATCAATTTCAATCTCATTTTGTAGTAGTTAGAGATGCACAAGAGAGAGTGGAGAAGGAGTCGAGACTCTGTTGAAGTTCGTGCTCATAACACCTTGTAAAAAAGAGGCATTTTTATTAATACAAACCAGAGCAGTTTTTCTTGCATATTGTCTGTGCTGTGTGAATGTCTTTTTGTGTTCAATGTATCTTGTAGATGTATGTTAGGTGTGCATTTGTAGGGAGTTGTTTTATTTTAAGGCTTGAGAATATCTTTGTGGTTTCATTCCAAGAGGGCGTGACAGAGTACTGCGGTCTATGAATACCAGTGCACAAAAGCACTTCTGAACTCTACGAAGTCAGACAAAGACGTGTCAGGCGGGCACATAAGCTGAAATCATCAACTCAAGGAAGGTCCTTGAGGTTGCTGAACACCCTAAAAGACTCAGCAATAGGTTGCTTGAGAATACAGAGTGCCAGGAGGGCATCATATTTCTCCGTCTGAGGGAGAAGGGAAGAAGGAATTATTTTCCTTAAAGGTCTAAGTATAGGAGAAGCTCAGAAGGGATAGAACCTTTGTGTGTGTGAATACTCTGCAGGAGCGTAGAAGTTAGAATCCTTCAAGGATTTAGGATCTAAGCTCGGGAGAAGAAGCGATTTTAAACGTGCAGGCAAGGACTCAAGTTGCAGAGCTCGCAGGCAAAGGAGAACAAAGGTCGAGGCCTTTGAGCAATCGAAAGTCTTCCAAGTACAGAGGAAAAGCACCAAGGCTCATTAGGAGAAATAGCTACCGTCGGATCAGCTGAAAAGATCTAGACCATTGAAGGTTTCCACGTCCAGGAGGTAGTACAAGAGGAGCTCATATGGGAAATGATTTGAACCATCAGATCTTAATCTAAAACCCAACAGTCGTTGGATCTGTTGAGAGTTGCATGAGATTTGAACCTCGCAAGCATAAGTGAAAGTTCCGAAGGGGTTGTATTGGGATATCGGTGTTTGGGAGTTCGGGAGTTCAGAGCATGAATGTCCGGGCTCTCGACATCAGAAGTCCCTAACAGGTGAGACTAGATCTGAACCATTCGTCTGGGAGCGGACACGTGTCGCGAGATCACCTATATTGGGGATTCGAACATCAGGGTTTAGAGAAGGAAGTCCTTGACTTTGCGAAGTGGTGAAGTTGTGAGAAGATCAGGACCGTCCATTTGAGGAGGAAAGGTGGCAGAGATCAAGGGATCTCGTGAACTTGGAGGTTCACAAGGTGAGGGCCCAAGAGTTGGGTGCTCTAAGTCATGAAGTTGTTAAATCACGAGGAGCGAGAACATTCATTGGATCCGGAGAATGGGAGGACTATTGGATCAGGAACCCCATTGCCTATCATGCATTTGAGGATTCGGAGGTCGAGAGGACCTCGTCTTGACTGCATAAGTCACAAAGTTTCGAGAGCCGAGGGATGGAGGAACACGTGGCAAAACCACAAGGTGCAGCCCACGTGATTGATAGGTGGACACGCGTCGCCTAGAAAGAGGAGTCAACATTTCATTGATTTCTCGCATCTTGGGGATTCATGGGATAAGAGTGTGAAGGCTCAATGCCTCAACCTGCGAGGTTGCGAATAGCGAAAATAATCAAGGGAGGAGTCAAATCGGTGCTGACTTCTCGCATCTCGGGAGATCGCAACAGGAGAGAATGAGAGTTCAACCTATGAACTCACAAAGGTGCAAGTTGCGAGAGGCACTGGTATTTAATCCCTAGCCTATGGTTACATGTGGAGGGTGCTGACAAGGAGGATCTATACCCATTTTCATGATTTCGGGTATCACGAGATTGGGAAGGAAGAGTCAGGAGTTTCTACTCACGAACTCGCAAGATCGCGAGTTGCGACAAGTGACTTTGGAATTGGGCCTTGGTCATAGCGTTGTGGTCGCTTGGGAAAGGTCGAGCTTGTGCCTAGTGTTGTTCGCACAGGGGAGCTTCCAAAAGGACCTATGGATCGATTGAAAGGAGATTCTAGCAAGGAGTCAAAAGGAGCCGCTTCGGCTCATAAAAGAAACTGAATGATCCTTAAGACCGGGAACCCACGTAGGGAATCTGTTGAGGCAGAGGTGGCGTCTGCGCCAAATATAAATTGCGGATTGATACCAATTGATTCAATACCAATTTTTTTATCAATTGATCTTGTTGATTGATACATCTTGAACTTCAGTACTACTTTTTCTCTTCTCCCCCTTTTACAAAAATAACAAAAAGGATATTTTCTTGTTCCCTCTAAGGTTATACTCCTCATAATGCAATGCTCTCCTTTGTCCATTTTCTCCTATTTTTATTCTACAACTCCCCCTATCAATGATTTTTATTTCTTTGGCTAAAGGATTATGGCATCGTCAAGATTGTGTCATATTCTTTTATAGGGACTTCCATTTCTTGATTTTTTTCTATTTAATATTGAATTTCACATTCCTTATTAGGACCTTCACCCAACATTTTATTGTTATTAATTTCTTCATTTTCAGGTGAAAGAATATCTTTCTTTCTTTCTCCTTCATATTTTCTTCTCCATATCTTTCTATGATATATTCTTGTTTTTGGACCTTTTCTTTTTAATTGTGTTTTTGGAGATTTGTCATCTCCTTTCTTCTTCAAAATTTTATTAGGTTTTCTCCCTGACTTGAATGAATTATTTAAGGATTGACTTTTTGAACTCCTTCAGCTTTGGGATCTATGCCCAAACCCATCACAATTGTAACATCTCATTGTATGACCAAATTTTGTTATGTGCCCAACAATATTTCATCTCCAACATCTAATTGAGTTTTTGGATTTTCATGCATATCCTTTCTCTAGTTTATTGCAATCCATTGCTTTATGGCCAAAGTTATGACAAGAAAAGCAATAGCCACTGAAGGTGTTTCAATTCTTGAATTTATTTTGTCTTAAGTGATCTGTCTTTTGATTTTCTTATTCATTTTTACTTCTATAGCTTCCTTCCTTAAAAAAGTTCATGACTTCTAATTGCTTTGTAATTGCAACTTTTCCTTTTGAGAAGGATGATCCTTTCTCATGTTTGTAAATGATGCTCTATTTGTCATCGTCTTCCTTTTTATTGTATTCAAGATCAATTTTGTCATCAACCGATCTTTGAATATTACAAATTTGATCTAGGATAACTGAGCTATTTTGGAATTTGACAGATTTATATGTCTTTTCATCCATCGCTTTGAGATTGATTATTTCCAATTTCAACAAGTGACATGTCTCTTCCTTTTTAGGTAACTGAATCTTCAGGGCTTCTTCCACTTTCTTAGCGTGTTTAAGTTGATTCTTTAGATTAATGACTATTTCTTTTGTCTCATCTAAGAATTCTTTGCATTTAATATTTTTGTCATATGTCTTCAATTCTTCCATATATTTTGTTAGATCAAAAACTTTGGTTTTCAATATTTTGATTTCTTCCTTGTTTTCTAGCTCAATCCTTTTGAGGTTGATGGCTTCTAATTCCAACATTTGGCATGATTTTTCCTTTTTAGTTAATTGGATCTTCTTGGAATCTTCCTTTTCTTTGGCTTCTTCAATTTGATTCATTAGATTTACATTAGTACTTTCATTTATCTTTTTGATGTTGATGATTTCCAATTCCAACATGTGTTAAGAATTTTCTTTCCTAGTTAACTGGATCTTCAGGACTTGTTCACTTTCTTTAGTTTCCTCAAGATGGTTTTTTAGACTGTTAAGCAATTATTATGTTTATTTAAGTACTTCTTTTCTTTTATTGTCACATGTCTTTAATTCTTCCATCTCTTTTGTTAGATTAGTAACTTCTGTTTTTAAACTTTTGATCTCTTGTTCTTTGTTTTCTAGCTAAAATGTTTGTTCATGTTCTTCATGTTTAGATTGATCTAACTATTGTAGTAGCAACATATATGTCTTTTGAATTTTCTCCAACTCTTAAAAAGTGCACATAACTATGCATTCAAGTTGGTTAAGAACATCCATAGTAACTTTTATATATAGACTATTTGTTAGTTCCATACTAATCACTTCAAATGTGGATATAACATCATTCTTGAAATCAAATTGTTTTTCTTTGGTGAATATTGAGGTATTCATCAATTCCTTGATGTAGTAGTCTTCATTGTTGATGAATGGGGTTTTCATCAAATCCTACATTTCATTTTGATTAGAAATCTCTTTCTCTATATTATCCTTTTCTTTATCTTGTTCCTTATTTGGATAATAATTATCTTCTTTTGAGTTATGTTCTTTAGTCTAACATGAATCCTCTTTATCCAAGTCTTTTTCCTTACTTTGATAGGATTTCTCTTCTTCTTGTGCTTCATTATGATAAATGTTTTATAGGTAGAGACATAATTATTTAGCAGAATTGTAGTGTCTCATATTTTCTTTTACTTGGTCCGACAATCCATCATGGATTGCTTTTAAGGATAATAAATTCTTTCTCCTTGCTTCCTTTGCAGTTTTGATTTTTCTCTTGGAGGTAGTTAAGTTTTATGGCTTACTTACTACTGAATCCAAAACTCCATATATATTTTCATATTTTCCGTCCATGAAGAATAATCTATTCCATCAAATAAGGGAGCTTCATTTGTGGAGATAGCAATTTGTCCACCCATTTCTTCAAAATCTAATTTCCAGTGTTTAAATTGTGTTGAAGGCACCCACTCTGATGTTGGAAGATTGGTTGTTGTCATTGATGTCAACCCTAGTCATGGGTTTTGGACCGCAAGATTGATGAAGTTATTTGGACATGAAGGAAAATGCACATGCAGATACAACACTCATGGATGGATAGTATACATCATGTTGTTTCCGGTGGTATGTCTCATGTCACATGGATCTTCATGGTTCAGGAGAAATGAATTTTTGAAGATGACAAAGTGAATTGAAGAAGGAAGTACATGTATGCCCTGAAGATAATTAAAGAAAAGAATTATAAAAGAAGAAAGTGTTTGGTCGGCCCTAATGTTAAAAGGAAGTGACATAAATGGAATAACTAAACATCATTATACATTCATTTGATACAATTCAAATTTCAGAGATAATAATAAAAATAATAAAAATGGATTTCAAGGGAGGATGAAGTCTTTTGGTGATGTGTTCTAAGGTATGTTATTTTCAGGGAATCTTACCATTTTTGCTATAACATTTTTTCTAGAACGATTCAAATGGTTAAATCACTATGGTATTGAGAAGACATATCAAGGTACCTTTGGTAAAAAATTCAGCTCTTGATTCTCTATAATTATGGAGATACACTCTGTGGAAGCTAGGGTTTGTGACCAGTCCTGAAGCTAGTCAATAAATAGGTATTCCGAGTAATATAGTCATAACTTATTCATACAGAATCCAAATGAAGTGGGACAACTTTCATTGGAAAGAATACAGACTGTAGCTTCTTATCTATGAGTTTCAGAATCAGATGTTAAATATTGAGCGTGAGGCATGTTGTGTAAGTTGGGTCTTCTGAATAGACCAGAATTGAATAAAGTCTACCATTCTTTCTATAACCTCTTTTTGGGGAGGATTCAAGGAGGAAAATTGGAGGAGTTTCAGAGAATACATTGAGTAGTATTATCTACAGGATCAGAGTACTCCAAGAATTGAAGAATTGCAGAAACTGAAGAAGTCTCAGGAAGCATTATTAGGTTCTATGTGGTGATTGGTTGATGGTGATGATTTAATGTAAAGTTTTATTATCTCTCATATATTCTTGGGTGGAAGGAAGGGGAAAGGATGGAGAGTTAAAATCTCTCTTGATATTGGAGGATTTTTTCTTCCTCTTGGAGATTTATTCCTCCCTTTATATTTGGAAGTTGTAGCTACCTTTGGAAGTCATTACTTCCCTTGAATAATAACTATTGATTATTTCTCATATATTGTTCATGGTGTATTGTGTTGTATTGGTGTAACTTTTATACTATTGTTCATTACTCATTGGATATAGTTGAATGGTTTAAGTATAAGTTGAAAAAAAAATTAAATTGTACTTGATACTGATTCACCCCCCTCTCAGTATCAACAATTGGTATCAGAGAAGGTTACCTTCAGTACAGTTTAATCACTGGAAGGAAGATCCTAAGAAGAAATGGAAGACAAAATTACAAATGGGATTCCACCATTTGATGGAAGCAATTTTGAATACTGGATTAATAGAATGGAAACTTACTTGAAAGCTCTTGGGGTAGATGTTTGGTTATCAGTTGCTTCAGGATACAATGCTTTGAAGAAACCCAAGACTGCAGCTCAGAAGGAAACAAAAAGGAACAACAAATTGGCAATAGCTACCATCATTGATGGATTGACAGATTCAGTGAAATCCAAGGTGGGATCATGTGCATCATCAAAATATATTTTGGATAAGATACAAGACCTTTATGTAAGGGAAGACACATAAGAATAAGAAGAAGAAGAAGTTGAAGCAAATTACAACATCTTAGATTTCAAAGAAGAAAATAGAGGTCAGTTCTTTTGATTTAATTGTGAAGGAGTAGGTCATGTTGAATTTGAATGTCCTCATCCAAGGATTGAAAGAAATGACACTGAAGAAGAAAATTCCAATGAATAAGAAGAAAATCATGAAGAAATAATTATTCAACAAGAAGATGAGAATCTTAAAAAATTGAAGCATGTTGAAATTGAAAATAGCAAGCTTAAAGACACGCAAAGAAAACTAAGAAGTGAATTGGGTAGTTGTGAAAAGACAGTTGTAATCTTGATGAAACAATTATAAGACTTTGAGAAACTAAGAGAAGAAACCATTTCCTTGAAAACTCTACTCGAAGAAGAAAAAAGAATAGGAGAATTAAGGAATGTCCAAATGATGAAGAAAGAAGAAGATTGTGAGAAACTTGAACAAGAAGTTGTCTCATTGAGGAAGAGGTTAAGAAACTCTCAAGTGCCAAAATACTTAACACATCTTGGATGCATGGGTGAAACTTCATACAAAGAAGATGAAAATACCAACAAGAAGGTTGAAGAAAGAGCTACACAGACAGTTGATGAGAAGTGGACCAGGATACTAGAAAGAAGGAATAATTACAAAAGAGATGAATATCCAAGAAGACCTCTTATATTTAGCAATCAAAGTGTAACGAACCGCCTCGTTACGACAACCATTCTAGTATGCAGGTGCAAAAAATTTATTTATTTATTTATTTATTTATTTCTCTTTTGTTTTAAAGGGGTGTGTGTGCATGTGTACAGGGAAGCAACATCAACCCATTCGCCTCTGCGTCGCCACACGACGATGAATACGACGCAACCAAGGATGAACATAAGAAGATTGGAGGCACACAATGAGTAATTGCACAATAGGACCAAGGCACAAGGCGCACAAGACGAACACAACAAGCAATCCAAACATATCATAGTGACAACGAGCAATAGAAGCCCCTAGACATAAGGCGTACAACTAGCAGCTGTAAGTAGAAAATGACACCTGGAGTTAAGTATAGTACAGTCACAGAGGGAGAATCCATCAGTAGAGGTTACTATTTCTGCACGGAAGCAGGGCGTTTAACCTTAGTCCTCTGCTCCGGAGAGAGGGGAGGTCAGACAAACTCCTCGCCGACTGCTCAGGCAGAAACTAGTAATCTCCGTCAGGTGTGTCGCAAGAGTGGAACCCTGACTTTAAAGGTCCCGATACTCTTGATACGGCACGGGATTCTTGATGCAGGGGACCCCACAGTCATAAAAATACACTCAGACAAATAAGCTAAGGCGACAAGAGGTGTTTATATCCCGCCCGACACAACCGACCAAGCAACCAGCTGATTACTATCAAGTACAACATAAACAAGAATGACTACTACGTCCTTCATGAAAAGCGCGCGACAAGGACACTGACCACGAACACCCAAGTTCAACATTTCTAAACGACCAACCCCCAATATACCAACCCAGAGTAATATAGGTACGCAATCCAGGTTATTGCACCACATAAGTTATTAACAATAAGTAAAATTTTTACAGTAACTCTGTCAAGAACACTAACCATCTATCATTCATGTCGCAATCCAGACCATGATCTACAATTATCATCTCTTATAAGCTACAACTACTAAGTTCATAATGACCTTACAAGGTAATATCGTTACTAAAGTCCAATCATAATACACTAAAATTGACATCATATTTACAAGTGGCATCATATTTGAAAATTTCAATACAACCTCATAAAAATTTGCAGTATATAGGGTAACCACATAACAATAAGTAAGAAGGAAAACTATTGATCATGAAAAAATAATAATGTAAGGAAAAGTCAAATGTTAAGGTATCCATTTAAAAGATCATAATAGATAGCGACATACTTCCATGAAAATTTTGAAGAGCAATCTCATCGTCCTAAGTACATCATCGTCACCTCTATAACTTATACCATGGTAAAAATATCAATGGCATCATGATTTGAATGACAATATGCGACCCATCAATATTCAATCGATCATTTTTAAAATAACAATTTAGGAAGGACCTAGATAACAAAATGAAAATCGCCAATATCGAAAGTAGCCACATCAAATGACATCACATAAATTCACCTCCTACTTATATGTTGAGAGTGACACTAACATTAATAATTAAAGGAAACTTAGAACCCTTATAATACCATTGCAATCAAGCATTTATGCGTAAGTTATGAAGACAATAAAATTCACACCCCTTTTTTTATATATATACCTTTTTAGAGATATTAAAACGCAGATTTATTAAACAGTAGATCCACGCATTCTTTAGGGTTATTAAATGCAATTGTGTTAAAAAGGCAGAGACATTAAATTGCAGACCAACACGTAGGCCAACACGCAGGGTAAACACCAACACGCAAAATAAGCACCAACACGCAGACCAACACAGTGTAGGGTGACAACTCGCTCTGTAAATTGTGAAAAATGCACATGCAGACCAGAACCGATACGCATAAAACTCACACTAGAATAGGTGAAAAAGCACTGGGTTTCGAAGGAAAAATAAATACAACTCGCACAACGGTCGGTAAGGAAATAACCCGTACTTCAGTGTAATAAAAACGAAGCTCATGAAGCATGGAAAACGCGGTAAAACGCCCAATCAGGAAGGGCTCACGGTGTACAGCGAAACAAAGAAGGGATTTGCGTGGTGTGTGAGGAGAGTAAATGCCCAAAGGCCAAAGGCAAAAATGCCCATTCTTCATGCAAAATCACCCAGGATATAGTGGCATATAACGCGCCCAGCAACAGTGCACTTCGCCCTATTTTCCATGGCCAGACACCCCAAACGAAATGAAAACAAAAACAAATCTCATTACACACAGTTCATAACTCAGTTATGACACATAGTTCATAACCCATTACACACCGATCATAACTCAGTTATGACACACAGTTCATAACTCATTACATGCAGTTCATAACTCAGTTATGACGCACAGATTCATAACTCATTGCACGTAGATCATAACTCAGTTATGACGCACAGATTCATAACTTATTACACGCAGAAAAAAATGCCCACTCTGGCCCTAACACGACTGGAATTGCAATAACAATGGTGGATGCAAGAGTTCCAAAGGGTTGCAGCTGAGAGGTTCCAAAACCCCTCCGTTTTCAACGGGGAGCTCGTCGTTACAATTAAATTTAAAACGCATCAGTAGAATCTGAGTATCATCTTATTAAAACCAAATAAAAATGCATGGATTCAAAAAACCATAGAGGATAAATTGAATGCCAGATTAAATTAATTTGCCGATGATAACAATTTTCCAGAGGTAAAATGAGTTGATGGAGGTATTCCCAAGATAACAACCCCCTTTTTTTCCAGTAACTATTAATCAAGACGAATCGCCAGAAACAATTTATCACCAACCATTCTAAACAATTTTAACAAAATTAAATCATACTGTAGCCACTCTCCCTTTTTGGAGACGTCCCACACTCCGTGCCGCGTCCCGCTCTCCGTGCCACGTCCCGCGCTCTGTGCTGCGTCCCACTCGTCGACCG
>JZKD02S0504853.1:22119-39160 GCA_000966675.3 Picea glauca | reverse complement strand
TGGAGGATTGTATCTTCCTCTTGGAGGTTTATCCCTCCCTTTATATTTGGAAGTTGTAGCTACCTTTGGAAGTCATTACTTCCCTTGAACAATAACTATTGATTATTTCTCATATTTTGTGCATGGTGTATTGTGGTGTACTTTTGTAACTCTTATATTGTTGTTCATTGCTCATTTCATATAATTGAATGGTTTAAGTATAAGTTGAAAAAGGTTTTAAATTGTACTTGATACTGATTCACCCCCCTCTCAGTATCAACATCTAAGACCTGTTGTTGAAATGTACACTTGACACTGAGAGGGGGGGTGAATCAGTGTCACAAAAATGTGGACAATTTCCACTTTTCATAAATTAATTGAACAACATATAATTATTTCAATTTCTCAACCAATATATAAAAGAATAAATATTTTATTTATTTATTTAACTTGAATGAATACATAAGATCAATATTCATCTTCAAACAACTATGAGAGACCCAACTCTCTGTTACAAGACTCAACTTGTAGTTCTTATATCCAACTGGGAGATGAGGAATCTAACCCTCATAACAAGTCCCATATTGTTCATCTTATATCCAATTGATATGTGAGGAATCCAATCCTCATACAAGACCCATATTGTAAATAGGCACTAACTTGATAGAATAAACCTTCATTCAATCCATTATATATAAATATATATACTTCAACAAATTCAACTTCGTCTTTTGTTCACCATACTTCTTTGATTATATAGTCTCCCAATAGGTATGAGTTTGAAGCATTATGTTCCTTTGTTTGAACCATTAAACCTATTCATACACCTCTTCATTTGAATTAATAATAATAATTTATATTATTATTATTATCTTTAATACATTGATTTAAAGACTTCAAATCCCTTGTTTTGCATTTATTTTGTTCTAAAAACCTATCACTGCAAATGTTGTAGAAATCAAGTTCTTCGGAGGTGATTCTTTCAAACCATGTTTTCTAAGGATTGACTATTCTTTCACCCTTATTCCTCTTGCATGAGACCAATGTTATGTGCTTCGTAATTATTCCCATTTTTTCTTTTTAGCCCCCATATATCTAGTGCTAGGACTGTCTTGTCCGAGCTTCGACACTCTAGAACTTTTCTTCTCTTCATTGAATCTTGTTATCTTTGAAGTGATATCTTTCAGAGTCTTATATCTCGAGCAACTTCAATTCATATTTTTAATCCTCACCATTGATCATGATTTCATATCAATGGTATGATAATTCTTTTAAAAACCTTTTCTCACAATTTTCTTATCCTTACCTAATGGATGGGATTCAATTGTGACATTGACGGTTGTCGTTTCCTTCGGTACTTTGCAGTTTCAGGAGCTTGTTCTTTCTATAAAATTCCAATTATCCTGGACTAAATTTCACCGAAGTGTGTATACTCTATAAACTTCAACAGTCCAGATCTTATTTCAAATCTTTAGTACTTCGGGACACCAGGTTACTAGAACTGTGAAGTAGTTCAATTCCTTCGAAGTGATAACCTACCGAATAAATCATAAAGTAGTGGTCATCGCTTGCTGTCAGTTAACACCTCCTCTTACGCTATCCTTCCAGTATGATTGATAAACGATTGAGAATGCTCCTGAAGTAGATAAACAATTAGCGTTACTTTGTGATTTATGCTTACTCTATCCTTCCACTGTACTTGATCAATGGTCGAGAATGATCCTGAATTAGATCAATAATTAGCGTTACTTCGTGATTTATGCTTACTCTATCCTTCCACTGTACTTGATCAACGGTATAGAATTCTACCGAATTAGATCAACTATTAGCATTACTTCGTGATTTACACTTACTCTATCCTTCCACTGTACTTGATCAACGGTCGAGAGAACCCGAAAGATCTTAGATCAACAACCATCATTAACTTCAACCTTCAACACTTTGGGTATTTGCTGGTAGTAGAAATTGGATATGCCCGAAGGACTTACCCTGATAGCGACGTAGGTTATTGATGTCACTAATAATGTGGCATTGGCCTAGTGGCTACCACATGCCACCTAGATTCATGACTTTCATATACCTAAAGTACCAACTAGACCTCAACACTTGTCATCATATGAATGCACCACGTGTCCTTGCCAACGTGGGATATGACTGTGTGTACCACATGTCTTACTTTGTGACTTTGGAACTCTGGCCTTTGGGTGAACTTACATGTTCTAAACCCTTTTCTGTCGAAGTGGTCAGTGTCGAAGTTGACAGTCTCCTCGTGATCTAACGATTATTATGTTTTAATCCAGATCAACGATTGACGTGACTTCGAGGCTTTGACCTTCGAGCAACCTTACCTGTTCTTGGCTTCTTTTCGCTGTAGTGATCAATGCCAGAGTTGGTTGCTACTACGCAAGTCTGATCTGACGATTATAATATTACACTCTAGATCATCGTTTTTTGTGACTTTGGGGATTCAACCTTCGAGAAATATTGCCTTTTATAGACTCCTTTTCTCCGTATTGGTTAACGTCGAAGTTGAATAGTTATAATCAGCTTTAATCCAATGACTGAGATCTTTCCAGATGCTATCTAAAAATTTGTTTCTTGGCCTTGCTTATCCTATCCTTCCAATTTATTTTGATCGAACGATCAATATTAATCCCAAAAATTTTCTGAGTTCGGATAACTCATGTCCACTTTGGGACTTCGTCTTTGGATAACATATTTTTCCTTCAGGTAATTTTAATTGAAGTAGTCAACTCTGAATTTGACCATTGTTCCTCATACACGATCTCACGGTTTAAGTCCCTCTCGAATATTCAATCATATGACCACTATTATCTCCTTCTTTATGCAAGTTTCCTCTATGATCCAATGGTCATAATTACATCCGAATTCTGGATGAATGAATCCAGTTGCCTGATTTTTATAAAGGTTTCCAATTGTAAAAATTCTTTTTCTGAAAATTGATCTCCTACGCGACTTCAAAAGAACTATCTCTTATGATGTTTGGAAAATGTACCTATAACAAAGATCATCAATCCTTGAAAGTGATCAAATATTACATCGATGACATTTACCATACATTTTTTCTCCTGAACTTTAGCCTTGCTGCTATGTTGCATTCACTTTGCATCAATGACCCTTCATTACATATGGACAGACCTTATTGGCCATCGTGACACTGATGCAAACATATAACTTTGTTCATGACTGATTCATGTTGTATAACTTTGTTCATGATTGATTCATGTTTCCATCAATGACAACACACAATCAATAATGCCAACAATATCCCCCTTTGTCATTGAGGGAAACATATCTGTAGAACAAAAATGATTTCATACCTAGTTTTCTCCCCATATTACTGATATTCGTTTCTATATAATATAAAATTTGTTTTCTGATTAACTTTGTTTTACTGCTTCTCTCCCCCTTTGACATCAATGACAAAGAGTGAGGTTTTGACTATTTTTCTCCCTCTGTGAATTTACTAACTGCTTCTCTCAATTCATTGGGATATTTGTGTGTAGATAAATAGTCTTCTTGAGACTAACTTGTAGTGATACAAATTTTTAGTGATCAAGTCTTTTAAACCTAATATAATTACTTATTATTTGAGAACCAAAATACTCCCCCTGAGTTTTTACTGTCTTTCATTTTTCAAATAGGAAAAGGGTATGAATCTTACTAATCTTCTTGATCTGGTTCTTATTCTCCTTTGATATTTCATAGGAATATCAATTGAGGATTGATACCAATTGATTTAATACAATTTTTTTTTTCAATTGATCTTTGCTAATATCAATTTATCTTTGTTGATTGATACCTCTTCAACTTCTCTGCTACTTTCTCTCTCCTCCCCTTTTTACAAAAATGACAAAAAATATATTTTCGTGTTCCCTCTAAGGTTATACTCCCCCTAAGATGATGTTGTTCTTTGTCTAGTTTCTCCTTCTCGCATTATACAACTCCCCCTATCAATGGTTTTTCTTTCTTTGGCTAAAGGATAATGACATCATCAAGATTTTTTCATATTATTCTATAGGGACTTCTCTTTCTTGAGCTTGATCTATTTCATATTGAATTTCACATTCCTTATTCGGACCTTCACCCATCATTTTCTTGTTATTAATTTATTCATTTTCAGTTGCAAGATCATCTTTCTTGCTTTCTCCTTCATATTTTCTTATCCATATTTTTCTATGAGATATTATGCCTTTTGGACCTTTTATTTACAATTGTGTTTTTGGAGACTTGTCATCTCCTTTCTTCTTCCAATTTTTATTAGGGTTTCTCCCTGAATTGAATGACTTATTTAAGGATTGAATTTTTGAACTCCTGTAGCTTTGCGATTTGTGACCAAACCTATCATAATTGTAACATCTCATTGTATGACAAAATTTCATTGTCTTCCCAACAAAATTGCATCTCCAACATCTAATTGAGGTTTTGGATTTTCCTGCATATCCTTTCTCTAGTTTCTTGCAGTCCATTTCTTTGTGGCCAAAGTTACGAAAATAACAGAAATATCCATTGAAGGTGTTTCCATTATTGAATTTATTTTGGCTTGAGAGATATATCTTTTGATTTTCTTCTTCCTTTTAACTTCTATAGCTTCCTTCCTTAACAAAGTTCATGACTTGTAATTTATTTTTAGTTGCATCTTTTCCTTTTGGGAAGGATGATCCTTTATCATATTTGTAAACAGTGTTCCATTTGTCATTGTATTCCTTTTTATTGTATCCAATACCAATTTTGTTATCAATTGATATTTTACTATTCCAAATATTATCTAGGATAGCTGAGATATTGTGGAATTTGACATATTTATTTGTCTTTTCATCCATCTTTTTAGGATTGATTATTTCCAATTTCAACATGTGACATGTCTCTTCCTTTTTAGTTAACTGAATCTTCAGGGATTATTCCACTTTCTTAGCATGTCCAAGTTGAGTCTTTAGATTAATGAATATTTCTTCTGTCTCATCCAAGAATTCTTTGCATTTAATAGTTTTGTCATATGTCTTCAATTCTTCCATATCTTTAGTTAGATCAAAAAATTTAGTTTTCAATATTTTGATTTCTTCCTCGTTTTCTAGATAAATCCTTTTGAGGTTGATGGCTTCTAATTCCAAGATTTGGCATGATTATTCATTTTTAGTTAATTCTTCCATCTCTTATGTTAGATTAGTGACTTCGGTTTTCAAAATTTTGATCTCTTCTTCTTTGTTTTCTAGATGAAACTTTTGTTGATGCTTTTCATGGTTAGATTGATCTAATTGTTGTAGTAGCAACATATATTTCTTTTGAATTTTATCCAACTCTTCAAAAGTGCACATAACTAAGTGTTCAAGCTGGTCAAGAACATCCCTAGTAACTTCAATATATAGACTATTTGTTTGTTCCATACTAAACACTTCAAATGTAGTTATAACATCATTCTTAAAATATAATAGTTTTTATTTGGTGAATACTGAGGTATTCATCAATTCCTTGATGTAGTAGTCTTCCCTGTTGATGAATGGTGTTTTCATCAAATCCTACATTTCATTCTGATTACAAATCTTTTTCTCTATAGTATGTTCTTCAATCTGATTGAAATTCTCCTTTTCTTTATCTTGTTCCTTATTTGGATAAGAATTATCTTCTTCCGAGTTTTGTTCTTTATTCTAAAAGGAATCCTCTTTATCTGAGTCTTGTTCCTTACTTTGATAGGATTTCTCTTCTTCTTGTGCTTCATCTTGAGAACAATTTTCTAGGTGGATCCATAATTCTTTAGTAGATTTGTAGTGTCTCATCTTTTCTTTGACTTGGTCTTACAATCCATCCTGGATTTCTTTTAAGGCTAATGAATTGTTTCTCCTTGCTTCCTTTTCAGTTTTGTTTTTTCTCATTGAAGTAGTTAAGTTCCAAGGATTACTTACTAACGAATACCAAAATGCATATCCTCTTGACTTTAAATATCTTTTCATATTTTTCCTCCATGAATAATAATTTGTTCCATCAAATAAGGGAGCTTCATTTGTGGAGATAGAAATTTGTCCACCCATTTCTTCATAATCTACCTTCCAGTGTTTAAATTGTGTTGAAGGCACCCACTCTGAGACCAATTGTTCAAATGTACACTTGACACTCAGAGTGTGGGGTGAACCAATGTCACAGAACTTTGGAAAATTTTCCACTTTTCATAAATTAATTGAACACCATATATTTATTTCAATTTCTCAACCAATATATAAAAGAACAAAAAAAATATTTATTTATTTAACTTGAATGAATACATAAAATCAATCTTGATCTTCAATCAATTATGATAAAACCAACTATCTGTTACAAGACTCATCTTGTAGTTCTCAAATCTAGTTGATAGATGAGGAATCCAACCCTCATAACAAGTCTCAACTTGTTGATCTCAACTCCAACTAAGATGCGAGGAATCCAATCCTAAGACAAGACCCAAATTGTAAACATGCACCAGCCTGATAGAATGAATCTTCATTCAATCCATTATATATAAGTATATATACTTCAATAAATTCAACTTCATCTCTTGTTCACCATACTTCTTTGTTTATATAGTCTCCCAATAGGTATGAGTTCGAAGCATTATGTCCCTTTGTTTGAACCGTTACACCTCTTCATTTGAATTAATAATAATAATTTCTATTATTATTATTATTGTTAATAGTTTGATTTAAAGACTTCATGTCCCTTGTTTTTATTTGATTCTGTTCTAAAAACCTATCACTGCAAATGTTGCAGAAATCGAGTTCTATGGAGGTGCTTCCTTCAAACCATGTTTTTAAGTCTTGCATATTCTTTCACCCTTATTCTTCTATCATGAGACCAATGTTTAATGCTTCAAAATTATTTCCCTTTTTTATTTTTATCCCCCATATGTCAAGTGTTGGGACCGTGTTCTACAGGCTTCGACACTTTGGAACTTTTCTTCTCTTAACAAAATCTTGTTATATCGAAAGCGATATCTTAACCCAACACCCTGAACCTCAGGTCAAGATCCGCTCACAGGATCATTCTAATCTCCTTGAGCCGAAGTGGCTCCTTTGGTTACTTGATGAAACCCCACGATGAATCCGATCCACAAGTCCTTTTGAACCCCCCCCCCCTCATGTGAACAAGAACAAGGTGTGAGCTTCACCTCCACATGACCACAACTGGGCCTTGGTGCAAGAGCCTTTCACAACTCGCAATTTGCGAGTTCGTGGGTCGAAGACCCTTGACTCCTCTTTTCCAAACTCTCAATACCCAAGATGACGATATGGGTAGTGACCCTTCTCACTAGTGCTTCTACCAATGACCACTGGCTAGGGATAACAACTACCACCTCTCGCTACTCGTGAATTTGCGAGTTGAAGGGTTGAACCTCTAGGCCCTTATTTTACGAGACTCTGAGATGCGAAAGTCAGAGGAGATTTGACTCCTTCAATACTTCTTGCAGCTCACAACCAGGGATGATTTTAAGGATGGAAATTTATTTTAAAATATAGAAACCTTGGCGAATCTTACAAATCCTTCATATGCCAACTATAAATGTTTGGCGATATTTTTGTAAAAATATTCAAATTTCTAAGGATTTTATATAGTTTTTACAAAATTTTGGCGATTTTTAAGGTGAAATCATTTTATCCTATAGAATTTGGGCGAATCAATTTTAAAATAGCGAATCTCGTTTTTGGAAAAACCATGGAAAATTAGCCCATGAGCGAAATTTAGCCCCTAAAATCATCCATGCTCACAACTTCGTGAGTTAGTTTGTTGAGCCTTTGTGCTCCTTTATTACAAGAACCCGAAGCATGAGAAGTCAACAATGTGTTGATTCCTTTCCTAGGTGATGCATGTCCTCCGCCTGTCACCTCTTTCGTCTTTCCTCTGGCGTTTTCTGTTACACCACCTATCAACAATGTGGTCCACCTATCAGACGTGCCACGTGTTCGCGTGAGCCTAAGTGCTCAGTACTTCATGGCTTCCACAGTCGAAAGGAAGTTTCTACAGACCCCGAACCTCTGATACGCGATGTATTGAGACACCAGATCTCACGGCTCTCCTTCCTCCTCAATCAACGGTTCATAGCACATCCCGATATCATGACTCGGGACTTTGTACAGCCAATGCCTCCGCCTCCCAGCTCACGATACCCAAATTCATGAGATAATCTTGATCCCTACCACATGTCTTCTAGAATGGACGGTCCTGATTCTTTCGAGATTTCATGGGTCAATAGTTCTGACTACTGTCCTTTGTATCTCTCGGTAGCCGAAACGCTGAAATAGGCCATTCGTTCCCCTCTTCTCATACGAGGGTTAAACCGAGTGCTCCTTTCAATAGATCCAAGGGATATCGATTGTCTGAGCTAGATCTAATGACCTACATCTTCTTTCTTCCACTGCGCTCACCTGCGTTGCCTAGACGTGAAACTTCAACGGTCCAGATCTTTTCCCTTGCTCGATCTAATGACAGTTATGCCCTCCTGATCTTTCGCTTCTCTCTTCCGGCCTTAAAAGATTTCTAAATCTTCAAAATACCTCAGCCTTTGTCTCTACTATGAAGCCTGCATGCTCAACTTCTATCTACATTCTTGGAAATTCTCTCCTTCCTGAGCTTCTCGAACTCGAGACCCTCCAAAGGGTTTCCCTGGACTTTTTGCTCCTCCTTACAGCTATGGGCCTGTGCGTAAAAGCATTGCTCCTCTTGCCCTTTGTCCCCTTTGAATCCTTAAAGGATTCTTTGACATCTGCACTCCTTGCAGGATCCCTACACACACGAAGGTGCTATCCATACTGAGCTTTCTCCTGCTCGAATCTCTAAGGGATTTGACCCTTGAACTCTACAACCTCTTGCAGAACCTTTGCATTAAATGACGCTATATATCCTGAGCTTATTTGTGGTTTTGAACTCAAAGGGTCTTTTTCCCTTTCTCTCCTTGAAGGGATGTAAATTCCCTATGGCAACTTCCTTCTCAAGCACCCCTTGCTGAGCATGTAGGGTGTTCAATAACCATGTGAAGATCCTCTCCTGGACTCTTCTCTGTTCTAGAACTTAAAGGAGTTATTTCGTGTGCACTCTTCACATCCACTCAATGCCCACCTGATAGAGTTTCCAAAATCCTCAGTGATTCTGATTTCCCTTTGAACTCACAGTAGAGTTATTATATGCATAATCTGCACCTGCTCGATGCCCTCCTAGTAGATCTCTATAGAAGCCCTCAGTGATTTTGTCTTCTGCTATGTCCTCCTCTGCATAGTATTACCTCCAAGGTGTTCAACAACCTTGAGGATTCTTCCTTAAGCCAATGACTTCGGCAGGTGCACCCTCCTAGCACGTCTTTGCCCAAATTCCACAGAATTCAGGAGTGCATCTATGCACTGGCTTTCAAAACCCGTAGTGTTCTATCACACCCTCTTGGCATGAGGACTCAAAGAACCCACAGATGACAGAACCTATCTATCCCTTCAAATGCACTTCTACAACATATAAAGAACACACAAAGACATTCATAAAAACATAAAGACACACAGAAACTCATGCAGGAAATCTGCTCTTTATATTAATATCAAGTGCCTCCTTTACAAGTTGTTCTTGAGCTCAGACTTTGAAAAAGTCTTGGCTCCTTCTCTCCTCCACTCTAACTCTTATAGATATTTCCTATATCTCTACTCTCTCTATCTGCGCTAATTGACTAACTCTATAGATACCAAGGATCTTTTACATGAGGGGGCTCTTTGAGCTCTTCCCTCCAAGCTACTTACCCTATTCAATTACATTGAATTACATTGAATGGACTATCTAGTCCGAATCAAATCTAGATCCCAGACTTACAAGAATTAAAGGGATTCTTTAACTAAAGCCGAATCAAAGGCATAGCTTTATGGCTCCACAGCCTTACAAAAAATTAATTACATTGATTTCAAATTCAAAAATTTAAATGAGAGGGTTGCACCTCTCCTCCTTCATTGAATGTGTGTTGTGTTGGATGGCACATTGCTGGCTTGGAGCGATGCTCCTCGATCATACTCCTCTGCTGTGAAAAATTCATGAGCTCCTCTTGATGAGCTCTCCACCCTAGTTATTGAAATCCACCTGGATCCCAAAGAATTCTCCGGAGTTGTTCATCTCCTCCACTACTCTGTTGCTATTGATGTTGTTGCTTCTGTTGATCTGTTGTTGATGTTGTCTCCCTTCTGCTTAGCCTCTCCTTACTAGCAGTTTCTGCTGCTGACCTTGACATCAGCTTTCTGATCTCTTCGATCTCCTCGTCCAGCTGCTCCCATGGATGGCTCTATGTATGTAGTATCCTCGGCTGCATTTCTTCTCTGCAAATGGGCAGATCATCATGATCTCCCATGGTATTTTTCCCATCTGTTGTGGCCTTAACTTGCCACTCTGTTGCAGATTTCATATTTGCAATCCTTTTACTGAATTGTTGTTCAGTTCCCTCTTCTGACAGCTTAACTCCTTCCAGTTCTTCTTGTGCTGGTGTACCTCCAGGTTCCTCCAGTCACTCCTTGGGTTGGTATTCTCTTTCTGCTTCCAAACTGATCTATTGGATGTGCATGCCCTGCACCTTCACCCTTCTCTTCAGGGATTCAAACTCTTGATATAGCTCAGCAAAATCTATGTTGTTTTCTTCCTCTTCTTCTTCTCCTGCTGTAAGCTTCAGTGCTGCAGTCATTTCATCTACCTGGCTGAAATTTTCGAGCAATTCTTCTGAATGCTCCTTTTCCTCTACTTCGGTAGCCTCTGATGTCTGCTCCATTTCTCTGATAGTCACAGCTAGTTGTCTTTCCCCTGTTGTTGCATCGACAACACACACGCTGGCCTCAACTGGGCTAAGTGGCAGGAATATCTCCATTCCTCCAATCATCAGAATGCTCTCTTGATATTCCTTCCCTGTCAGCTTCTCTCACTGATCAGAACTCACCTCTGCTCCCCTACCCACCTAGCAAATTGGTAATTTTTTGCTGCCCTCTTGATAGTTTATGAGATCCTTGCATCCCATCTCATTGCTCTCCTGGAAACATGAGATTTCCTTGCTATCCTCCTAACAGTATATGAGATCCTCCAGTGATCTCATCTCATTACCCACCTGGCAATTGGAAATTTCTTCTCTGCCCTCTTAGTAGTCTCTGAGATCTTCCAGTGATTTCAGTTCATCCTTATCACTGAGGTTTCTCCCATCTTCTGGCTGACATACATGAACTATATCCTCTTCATCTATAAGGATTTCATCATGCCTCAACCAAATTTTCAATAGCCTTCGTTTTCTTCTCGCCAACATCTCCCTGACTGGCCATTTTACCTTCATTTTCATGCGCCATTCATACACCCAATGTGATCTTGCATCCTGCTGCATATGTAGTGCAAGTTACTCAATCCTCATTCTGATCTCGGCGAGCTCTTTATCCATCTCAGCTTTTCTTGGTTGTTGATGGATCTTTTTTCCATCGCGTCTATGGCCTTTCGTAGACATTTTCTTGTTCTTGTCTACCCTCCTAAAAAACCTGTTACTGTCACTCTGCAACGCTGAGTTCTTCCAGCGTCCCCTACAGTCCTCCTGACTGTTTCCTACCTGCAAATAATCACCACAGAGTTCCAATAATCTATCTTGTCCTTCCTGTCTCTACAAGCTACATTTGATACCAAAATGATGTGCATTAGAGTATTCTCTTTCTCTGCCTCCTTCTGTCTACAGTATACAAACATAAAGTGGATTTGATACCACTTTGGTGCAGCACCCCGAATTTCGTGCCGAGATCCTCTCACAGGATCGTTCTAATATCCTTGAGCCAAAGAGACTCCTTTGGTTCCTCGTTGAAACCCCATGACGAATCTGATCCACAGGTCCTTCTAAAACCCCCCCTTATGAAAATAGGCACAAGGTGCGAGCTTCACCTCCACATGACCACAACTAGGCCTTAGTGCAAGTGCCTTCCGCAACTCGCAACTCGCGAGTTCGTGGGTCGAAGACCCTTGACTCCTCTTTTCCAAACTCCTGATACCCAAGATGACGATATGGGTATAGCCCCTTCTCGCTAGTGCTTCTACCAACGACCACTGGCTAGGGCTAACAGCTACCACCTCTCAATACTTGTGATTTCACGAGTTGAAGGGTTGAACCTCCAGGCCCTTCTTTTACGAGAATTTGAGACATGAAAATCAGAGGATATTTGACTCCTTCAGTACTTCTTGTGGCTCGCAACTTCGTGAGTTGGTTTGTTGAGCCTTTGTGCTCCTTTATTACGAGAACCCAAAGCATAAGAAGTCAACAGGGTGTTGACTCCTTTCCCAGGTGACGCGTGTCCTTCACTTGTCAGCTATTCCGTCTTTCCTCTGGTGTTTGTTGTTACGCCACCTGTCAACAATGTGGCCCACCAATCAAATGTGCCATGTCTTCACCCGAGCCTCGGTCCTCGGTACTTCACATCTTCCATAGTATAAAGGAAGTTCCTCCAGACCCCAAACCTCCAATATGAGATGTAGCGAGACGCTAGATCTCACGGCCCTCCTTCCTCCTATATCAATGGTTTAGATCACATCGCGATCTCATGACTAGGGACTTTGTAGAGAAAAGGCCTCTGCCTCCCAGCTCACGATACCCAAATTCACGATATCATCTTGATCCCTACCACCTATCCTCCAGAATGGACAGTCCTGATCCTTTCGGGATTTCATGGGTCAAGAATTTTGACTCCTGCCCTTTTTATCTCTTGGTAGCCAAAATCTTGAAATAGGCCTTTCGTTCCCCTCTTCTCATACGAGGATTAAACTGAGTGCTCCTTTCAATAGATCAGAGGGCTATTAGATATCTGAGTTAGATCTAATGGCCCAGATATGCTATCTTCGGCTGCGCTCTCCTGCGCTGCCTGGACATGAAACTTCAACAGTCCAGATCTTTTCCCCTACTCAATCCGATCATAGTTATGCCCTCCTGAGATTTCGCTTCTCTCTTCTGGCCTTAGAAGATTTCTGAAGCTTCAAAATACCCCGGCCTTTATCTCTACTACGAATCCTTCATGCTCAACTTCTATCTACGTTCTTGGAAATTATCTCCTTTCTAAGCTTCTCGAACTCGATACCCTCCAAAAGGTTTCCCCATCTTTATGCTCCTCCTTACAGCTATGGGCCTGTGCGTAAAAGCACTGCTCCTCCTGGGATTTGTCCTCTTTGAATCCTTAAAGGATTCTTCGACCTCTACACTCCTTGCAGGATTCCTGCACACACGTAGGTGCTATCCATCCTGAGATTTCTCCTGCTTGAATCTCTAAGGGATTTGACCCTCGAACTCTGCAACCTCTTGTAGAACCTTTGCACGAAATGGTGCTATATCTTCTGAGCTTATCCGTGATTCTGACCTCAAAGGGTCTCTGTCCCTTTCTCTCCCTAAAGGGATGGAAATTCCCTCTGACAACTTCTTACTCAAGCACCTCTTGTTGAGCCTGTAGGGTGTTTAGTAATCCTGTGAAGATCCTCGCCTGGACTCTTCTCTGTTCCATAACTCAAAGGAGTTATTTCCTATGCACTTTGCACATCCACTCAATGCCCAGCTGACAGAGTTTCTAGAATCCTTAGTGATTCTGATTTCCCTTTGAACTCCCAGTAGAGTTCTTCTATGCACAATCTACACCTACTCGATGCCCTTCTGGAAGATCTCTACTTAACCCCTCAGTGATTGTGTCTTCTGCTGTGTCCTCCTTTGCACAATCTTACCTCCAAGGTGTTCAACAAACTTGAGGATTCTTCCTTGAGCCAATGTTTTCGGCTAGTGCGCCCTCCTGGCACTTCCTTGCCCAAATTCCGTAGAATTCAGTAGTGCATCTATCCACTGGCTTTCAGAACCCACAGTGTTCTATCACACCCTCTTGGCATGAAGCATCAAAGAACTCCAAACCTAAAATCAAAGAACCCATAGATAGCAGAACCTATCTGTCCCTGCAAATGCACTTCTACAACATACAAAGAACACAGAAAGACATTCATAAACACATAAAGACACACAAAAACTCATGCAGGAAATATTCTCTTTATATTAATATGAAGTGCCTCCTTTACAAGGTGTTCTTGAGATCAGACTTTGACAGAGTCTTGGCTCCTTCTCTCCTCCACTCTAACTCTCGTAGAGCTCTCATATATCTCTACTCTCTCTATCTGCACTAATTGACTAACTCTACAGATACCAAGGATCTTTTACATGAGGAGGCTCTTTGCGTTGTTTCCTCCAAGATACCTACCCTATTCAATTACATTAAATTACATTGAATGGGCTGTCTAGTTTGAATCAGATCTAGATCCCATCCTTACAACCATTAAACGACTTATTTAACTACATCCTGCTCAAAGGAAAATCTTTATGGCTCCATGGCCTTACAAAACATTAATTACATTGATTTCAAATTCAAAATTTAAAATGAGAGGGTTGTGCCTCTCCTCCTTCATTGAATGTGCGTTGTGTTGGCTGGTGTGTTGCTGGCTTGGAGAGATGCTCCTACATCATATCTTCCATAGTGTTATATCTCAAGCAACTTCAGTTCACAGTTTTAATCCTCATCATTGATCACAATTTCATATCAATGGTATGATCATTCTTTTAAAAGAGTCATTTCTCACAATTTTATTATCCTTATATAATGGTCAGGATTCAATCGTGAGATGGACGGTTGTTGTTTCATTCAGTACTTCGAGTATTCAAGATTTTGTTCTTCTTATAAAATTCCAATTCTCTTGGACTAAATTTCACCGATGTGTGTATACTCTATTAATCTTGAGTTGATGTGTGTCTAATAACTTCAATGGTAGATATCTTATTTTGGATCTTTGGTACTCCAAGAATCTGGGTTAATAGAACTATGAAGTAGTTTAATTCCTCCTGACTGATAAACTATCGAATAAGTCATAAAGTAGTGATGATCACTTACTATCGGTTTATGCTATCCTTCCACTATGCTTGATCAATGGTTGAGAACGCTCCCGAAGTAGATCAATGATTAGCGTTACTTCATGATTTACTCTTACTATATCCTTCCACTGTACTTTATCAATGGTCAAGAATACTCCCAAATTATATCGACGATTAGCGTTACTTCATGGTTTACGCTTACTCTATCCTTCCACTGTACTTGATCAACTGTCGAGAGTGCTTCCGAATTAGATCAACGATTAGAGTTACTTCGTGATTTACGCTTACTCTATCCTTCCACTATACTTTATCAATGGTCGAGAGAACCCATAATATCTTATATCAACAACCATCATTAACTTTGGCCTTCAGTGCTACGAGTATTTTCTGGTACTAGAAACTGGATATCCCCAAAGGAATTAATCCCAGAGTGATGTATCTTTCCGATTTCACCATTGACATGGCACTGGATGAGTGGTTTCCACGTGCCACCTAGATTCATGACTTTCATATACCTAAAATGCCAACTAGACCTTGACACTTGTCACCACCTAAATGCACCACCTGTCCTTGCCAACTTGGGCTATTACTGTGTGTACCACATTTCTTACTTAGTGATTTTGGAACTCCAGCCTTCGAGTGAACTTACATGTTCTAAACCCTTTTTTTCCGAACTGGTAATATTTCCTGTTCTAGACTCCTTTTCTCCGTAGTGGTCAGCGTCGAAGTTAACCATTTCTACTTAGCTTTAATCCAATGGCTGAGATCTTTCCTGATGCTATCTGACGATTTAAATCAGGAACTTCATGCCTTGGCCTTTCTTATGTTTTCCTTCCACTTTATTTTGATCAGAAGGTCAATATTACTCCAAAAAATTTTCTAAGGTCGGACGACTCATGTCCACTTCGGGACTTTGTCTTTGGCTAAAATAATTTTCATTTGTGTAATTTTATCTGAAGTAGTCAGCTCTGAATTTAACCATTGTTCCTCCTACATGATTTGACTCTTTAAGTCACTCCCGAATATCTAATCATACATCCAATATTATATCCTTCTTTACGCAGGTTTCCTCTGTGATCCAATGGTTAGATTTACATCCGAATTCTGAATGAACGACTCCAGTTGCTTTATTTTTATAAAGGTTTCCACCTATAAAAATTCTCTTTCTGAAAATTGACCTCCTACGCGACTTCAAAAGCATTATCTCTTCTAAGATTTGGAAAATATAGTTGTAACAAAGATCATCAATCCTTGACAGTGATTAAATATTACATCGATGACATTTACCATACGTTTTTTCTCCTAAACTTTATCCTTGCTTCTATGTTGCATTCTCTTTCCATCAATGACCCTTTATTACATATGGACAGACCTTATTGGCCATCCTAAAACTAATGTAGGATGTATAATTTTTTTCATGATTGATTCATGTTGTATAACTTTGTTCATGACTGATTCATGTTGCCATGAATGACAACACACAATCAATAATGTTAACATTTTTTATGCAAGGCAGAGGAGGAAACAATGACTCATATTTTCCTTACCTTCCCTTTTGTCATTCAGATTTGGCAAGAATGCTCCAAGGTTGTGGGGAAGAAATGTGTCTGGCAAGGTCGATCTATTGAAGAATCTTGGAAGGTCGGGCTATCCAATCCATCCTATTGTAGCATCAAGGCTCTCCCTCTCACTGTATATTAGGGAGTATGGCTTGCTCGAAAATTTGCTAGTTTTCATGACAAACCCTCCGTCCCTGATTTTATTTCAATTCAGGGCTTGGGTATACTATCTCATTTCCCAAAAGAGAAAGCAGGGAGCACTCTGCATTTAGTCCAGGAGGAACAAGTGGATCATTCTAGGCCATGGTATTTTTTTAATGGAGCTTCACAAAATAATGTCTGTGGGGGTGGAGCAGTTCTTTTTCTCACTCAAAGTCATTTCTTCAAATTAAAAATGGGATTGGGCTATAGGACAAACAATTATGCTGAATTGATGGCCCTGAAAATTTTATTTCTCTTTGTCGAGGAAAAATGAACAACAACTCTACAGATCTTTGGGGACTCTTTGCTAGTAATAAATTGGATCGAGAAAATACAAAAATGTCACAATATCACTCTTCTTCCCCTTTTTGATGAAATTAATAGAATTTTAGAC
>JZKD02S0504853.1:10315-21491 GCA_000966675.3 Picea glauca | reverse complement strand
GGTGCGATCCCCGGGTGATTTTGACGGCTTAGATGCCCCTGAGTCGCGGTTTCTCAAGCCACAGGTTAATCGCAGGTCCTGCACAAATTAACAAACAAAAAAAAATATATATATATAAATATATTTATTATTTTAATTAATTTTAATTTTTTTTATATTGATGGTGGTGGTGATGGTTAATGTCTAATAAAATTAAATCTAATTTATCAAATTTTAAGAAAGTTAAAGAGTTATTGGATTCCTTTAGAATTTTTTTTTTTATGTTTGAAAAAAACTAAAGGAAGCTTCTCTAAATCACTATAGTTTTGATGAGTTAGAAGATTAGGAAGATGAATATTGCAACAAATATTTTGAAATTGTGATCTAATGTGGGTTGTAAGCATGACATACTAAGAGAACATGTTTTTTATCTTCAATACTCTTAGTGTCATAAATATGACAAATTCTTTCGACCCATGACATTTTGAGAATCTAATAAAAACAAAAAGATACCTTTTATCTTCTAAAATAGGGTTGATCACCTCCTTTTAGTATTTTCATTTTCTTTTATCCTTTAATTCTTTATCGCAAAAAAATTTGTCCTTAAGCTTATATGTAATAATATTTTTTATATTATCATTATTCTGTAGAGTGACCTCTTCCTTTACTTCCCAATATTTTACCCAAGGCTTGGCATCTTTATGCCCTTCTTGCTGGAAGTGTTTTTTACTGGAGTTTGAAACAATCTTAGGAACCCTATTGTCTTCCATGTTGTTTATATTGTTTTTGTACTGTAACATCCCACTCTTGCGTGCACTGAACAAACTTATTCTTTGAGGACACTTGCTCACAAGTGATCCGGATTAACATACTTTTGGGCATTTGATTTATGATTATGAGGCATTATGAATTGATGACATGTTGTTATGTTGCATTGACATAGACATGTGCTATTGACTCGGTTGTACTGAGTGTGTAGGATTTCAGACCTCGAGGATGCAGAGGCATCGATGGAACCCTTTGGACTCCGGATCGAGTCAGGGAGTGAACTATTGGGGTTTGATTGTTTTATATGTGATATTAGTGCATCTGATTAGATAATATGATTATGGATATATTTCTGACATGATTCGTTGATAATGCCGGCTGATGATAGCTTGCTGACTAGACTCACATGTGGAGTAGAGGGGTCACGTTTGACTACCAGAGATGTTGAGGAGAGGTGTGGACAACATCCCTGCCACATCCTACTAGCACTCTCGTCGTGGCTCGAACTGTAGATTAACGATTACCTAGTTTGAGACAAACCACAATGTTGTGAGGGAAGACTGCTATAGTTGCTCACGATGATTCTAAGGGGCGCGCAATAAGGCAGAGGCCTTATTCCTTAAAGGCCCTTAGTCTCCCACAAGATCACCTGGCGGAGTATTGACTCCAGGGGTTTTTTATTTCTACCAAGTCAGTCAAGAGGAGAGTGGAAGCCTTAGAGAACGTGCTGCGTCCTGAAGGGCACATCACGCAAGAAAAATGGAAAGAGGCAAGTGGCACCCTTGGAGCATGTAGTGCATGCTGAAGGTCACATCACGCAAGAGAAACAAAAAGAGGCGAGTGGCACCCTTGGAGAACCTGGTGCGTCCTGAAGGGAACATCGTGTTGTTATTTAATAAATGGATACAACTAGATGGCATTAGGATGAATAACGTGTTAAGGAATATTTAAAAATTTTCCCCTAATAAAATGTTGTCCAACCTTGGAAAATAAAGTCTAGGTCTATATTATACTTGTGATCAATTTTTTATCTATCTATCTATCTATATATATATATATATATATATATATATATATATATATATATATATATATATAATGATAATCTTCATTAATATTGTGACAAGAAAAGGGTCAACAATTAAATTTATGTATAAAAATCTTTTGGGATAAAATTTAAAAGGGGAAATAATTGCTTTACTGTATTATGCTAATTAAAAATTTATTCATTAAAAAGAAAAAGGGAAAAAGAGAGTTTATGCACATGCCTTTTTGAGTTTAAATAAAAAAAGGAAAGAGGAAAATCTAAAATAATTAGGAAACTAGGAAAAAGTAGGAAACATAAAAAGAAAGGGGAAACACAAGGAAAAAACAAATAGTCTAACTTAGTAAGGTATCTAGCATTTAAGAACTTTCTAATTTAAACTCAACTAGTAAATTAATAAGGGGGAAGGTCATTAAAACTTGTAAGGGGATATGGTGACACCTAGGAGTGATTCCACGAGTGCCTTTAGGTGAGTGAGGGAAATAGGGGTAATTAATTAATTAATGAAATTAATTTGTGGAGGAATGAAGGGGATGGGTGACACTTGTATGGGGAGGATTTTTATGGATTAAATTATTAAACTTTAAATTAAATAAGATTTTGGTAAAGTAAGGGACTTCGAAAATCTATATGATGGAGGGAGGAGAAGGATGACAGATGTTGTTTTGTTTGCCGTAACGTTACACTACAGAAATCTATACTTGACTGACTTAGCTTGTGGGATTCGGGATACCTAGCTCAGTGAGGAGTGGTAGCTTGGCCTTGCGAGGTGAGTTGGGAGTTAGTTGATTCTCTAGTTAGTCTGCGTGGCCCCTTTGCGGCTCAGGGGGCTAAGGGGGAAGAATATTACTCCTAGCATTGGTTGGGAGGTACCAATGAAGTCTCATCGATCAACAAGTGGGAGTTGTAGGGAGTGCACGGAACAACAACTCAGAGTGAACTACTTGGGATACGGTACGCTTCCTTATTTTTGCATGGTAGATTGTTAGTATGAATTATGCTTTTAGTTCTGTATGTTTTAACTAGGTAAAGAAAATGATAGTCTTTACATTTTAGTTGATGACTGAAATTCCCCCATAGCCTTTAGCTCAATGTTGATTTCCCATGGCCTTCGATCCTTGCATGTCTTGACCATCCTGTGGTTTATTGATTGTGATGATTGCAACTTATTTTTTCCTTTGTCCCTAGCTCATCAGTCTATGCCTGAGAAGTCAGCCAGGAGACTCATCTACAGTCATCGCTTCAACGTTAATAGACCTATGGATCTCAACGCCCTACTTTTCTATCCATGGATGATGAGCGGAGGATGTTCCTGTCAGTCGTCTACCACTGTTGTTTGTCCTTGGTTGATTGTTGTCTTGCGCCTTCTAGCAAAAGGTACCTTTGCGTATGGATTTATTTGCATCCTTATTGGTTTATCTCTGCACTTGTTTTTGTTCTCCGCGCCTTAAGGGATTAATCTTGGATTTTCTCTGCACTTTGGCTGATAGAATCTCTACAACCATTTCAATGACTTTTCCTAATGGATCTTTTTGTTTCTCTTATTGTTGTTTGCGTTTTATTTTTATGCGTCTGTGTTATTACACTAATCCTAGCACTTGTTTGGTTTATGGACTGCAATTACATTTTACTGACTGCTATCCGAAGAACTATTCTAATATCCACAACAATTTGACTATCTAAAAGGAATTTATTTCTCAGAAGAAATTTTACCTTTCATAAATCATATAATATGTACAATCGACGCATCATTGAGCAGTAAATACCTTACGTTTTTATTTTTCTATGACATTGAATCGAACCAGAACATCTTCTTTTTATTGATTGGTATGTCTGCTCATTACCTCTTAACAATAATCATTTTTATTCCTTTATTTCCTGGGATGTGTGGTACATTGATTGCTTATTTAAATGGTGAAAAAAATGTGATTTCCTTTTGGTTTGTTTTAGGTATAGTGAATTGCTTATTTAAATGGTGACAACAATGTGATTTCCTTCTGATGTGTTTTTTGTACAATGATTTAATTATTTAAATGATGATAGCAATATAATTTCCTTCTGGTTTGTCCTTGTACACCATTTTTGCTAATTTAATGATGACAACAAGGTAATCCCTTCTGGTGTGTCTCTGTACAACAATTTTTCTTATTTAAAAATGACCGTGTTGCTACTTTAAAGAACATTATTTTCCTTTAAATGTTGATTGCATTTTACTGTTGGAATGACCACGATTTTCCCTTAAAATGTTGACTGTGTTTTGTTGTTGAATGGACACGAATTTTCCATTAGATGTTGACTATGTTTTGCTACTAGAATGACCACAATCTACCCTTAAATTCTTGACTGTGTTTTGTTGTTAAATGGACACAAGTTGCCATTAAATGTTGACTGCATTTTGCAGCTAGAATGACCATGAGTTTGCCTTAATTGTGGACTATGTTTTGCTATGGAATGGCCACGCATTTTCCTTACATGTTGACTGCCTCTTTTTAACCTGGAAATGACAACAATTTTAGACAACAAACTTTTTTCTTCGGCGTCCTTACCCCAACTTTTCTTTTCTTTTTCCTGACAACAATATTAATTGTCATTTTGGTTCTGGAAATATTTCCCCCTAATATAAATAGCAATGATAATTATGGTTGTAGGATATAGTCTAACCATAAATTTAAGTGCATTGAGTGACTCTGAATGACATTAAATTTGATCAGGCATATAGCAATTAATCTCTCTAGACGAATTTGGCATGAGATCTCATTCAATGCATATGGAAGCAAATCTCATTGAATTATTTGGCATTTATGGCTTGTAATGTACAACTTGTCTTGTCATTAATGTGATATTCAATTGTTAATTTCTGAGTTAGATTGTATTAATGATAGATTGAATTGCGATTGTTGTCTAAATTGACATTTAGACTTGCGAATTAGATTGCACATGAGGTTTATTAAGACTTGCACCTTATTGACTAGTTGTCATCTAGACTTGATAATTTGGATATGAGATTAAGTTAGTTCGATATACAATTATTGTTAATTTGACAAATTGGACTCTCTAATTTAAAGTTGTATTTCATGTTAAGATAGGTTGTAAATCACTAACTAGTTGTATTTATAATGGTTAAATAGATTTGTAATTAACGCTTCTTTAGAGGGTAAATATTGACCAGTTTAGACTTGATATAAGGGTTGGGTTATTGACGAAGTCATGTTGGGGATTGTGTATTCCCTTGTTGTCATCCACTAGTGTCCCATCGACCTGTTGATGGGGTATGGGCATGGTTTTATTCAGTATTTGGCTTCTAGCGCATGGGATTTTCTTGAATCCTTGGTCCCGTTAGGATTGTTGCACCAAGGTTATTGACGCGCCTATCGCCAGGGAACGACATGATTTCTAATGAGGGGATCATGGTGTGACCTATTTGATAGAGGCAAAGGATAGCTTGGTTAGAGTCCGTGTTAGCCAGTGGGGACGTTGATCATTGTAGTCATTTTTGGTGCATGAGTTGTGACGCCTTCATGCGTTGGGTTTGCGCGCCTTAAGGTTCTAGTATTTTTCATCAAGGTTGTTGTGTTGAGAGGGGATGTTGTCCCTTAATCTTGTAGGCATTTCTTGTTGCATCGAGTGGGTAGTCATTTTCTCCCTGTTGTCCATGCACATTTCGCCGAGTTTCTCTTATTCCAGTGTGTGAAGTCATAATAACCTGTTGCCTGGACTGTGTGCTTGAGTTCGTCGTCAGTTGTGTGGTTTAATGTTGTTGTCATCACCTTCTTTACTTTCAAAAAAAAAATTAATTATTTTTTCACTTCTGCTTCGCTTGTTGTTGCGAAGAAGGGGTCATTACATTTGGTATCAGAGCAGGGTTCAACCCGCTACTTGGGATCACTACGGATTTCATTGTTATAATTTAATTATAATGTTGTTAATTGAGTTGACTTGTACCCATGCAGGTAATCATGGTTAGAGGATGTCACAGAGGCAAACGATGGTGTGCTTGGGGAGGAGGCGCAACACCTCTAGTAGCATCCATGCATGAGGGTTCTAACCCTCAGGGAGACGAACAGGTTGTCGGGCAGGATCATATAGTGGTGGGTGATGTGGTTGGAATGATGAGGTATTTTCAGTGGATGTATGAGGCACTGATCAGTCATTTGGATAGAGACGTGGCCAGGGTGTCGGCACCCCCTGAAGGTACACCGCGTGCTTTGGTTGGTACTGGTAGAATTCACTGTGAACTCGATAAGGTCAAATTTCATGAGTTATTTGGTGGCTCGGATGACGCAGCCACCAAGGCATGGTTGGAGAATATGGCGATGTTCTTTGCACTTTGCAACTATACCTCCAACATGAAGGTCTGCATGGTAGTATTTCAACCAAAGGGGAGAGCTCTTCTATGGTGGAAGATGCTTCTGCCGCAACTGAACATGGTCGTCGAAGACATGTCATGGGAACTGTTTGAGGAATGGTTTCGAGAGAGGTACCTATCAGAGGAATTCATTGAGCATCATCTCAATGAGTTCAATGCCTTACGACAGGGCGATCATACAGTCCTCGAGTATGAGGCCCATTTTATGGAGCTGCTCTGGTATGCTCCACATATAAACCCTGAGAAACTTAAGGTCAACAGGTTCGTGCTCAGCCTTAGTGGAAGCATACGTGCCAAGGTTAGGATTTTGATGCCTCAAACCTTGGATGATGTCATCCAGAGGCCCTCATAGTAGAGGAGGAGCTTATCAATGAGGGTTAGAGCAGGACTCAAGCGAGACGAGCAGGGTAGGTGTCATCTGGAGTGTAACAACATTAGACACTAGACAGACATATGAAAAGATATCGTGGCTTCCAGAGGGAATCCCCTTTCACTACACCTCGATGATTGGTGCCTCGACAATGAACACCTTATTGGGGACCACAACATCTGCAGTAACGTCGACTACAACAGTAGAAGTTTAGGCATGTTCAACAAAATAGATCAGGATTCCAGGCCGGGGGGACGTCATCTTCTACTTCTAGTACTAGGATTATTTTGGACCGAAGAAGGGGTGTTGGACATGTGGGGAGCCACACTACCAACGCGACTACCCTGTAGAGAGGACTAGAGTGTTTGGATCAACCGAACCCACTACTATGGGAGATATGGGCAAGGCCCATTGGATTCATGAAACGGTGAATAACTTCCACAAAAAGAACTATTCAACTGTGCTCGAGATGTCAGGTACAATCGATGACCGAACCCTTAGTATTTTTATAGATCCTAGTGCTACCGAGAGTTTCATTTCTGGTGCAGCGCTAAAAATGTTTAAAATAAAGGCAGTCGAACAAGATGAGTTTAGCTTCATAGAGACGGATTCGGGAGCCAAATAGAAGGTTAGAATAAAGGATACGAGCTGTATCCTTAACCTGGGATATTTTTACACTAGGGCCAATCTGTACGTCACGATCTTAGAATCTTATGACATCATGATCGGTATGGATTGGTTGGAATCGCATGAGGTGATACTCAACTATAAAATGAAACGATTGAGCTTGTTCGATGATGAGGGAAAAAGATGCGTGATTGTAGGATGAAACTGAGGAGTTTCCATGAGGTTCATCTCTTCCTTGCAGCTATGGAAGAGCATGCGCAAGGGATGTAAGCTTTATGAGATCCTTGCATTAAACGAGAAGGGAGTAGTAGAAGGTCTAGAACACCTCCCTGTGGTGAGAGAGTTTGCAGATGTCTTCCCAGAGGAGTTACCTGGGATGATGCTGGAGAGGGAATTGGAGTTTACTATAGACCTAAAACCGGGGACTGAATCGATAGAGAGAACGCCTTATTGGATTTTGACCCCATAATTACAGGAGTTGAGAATGCAACTGAAAGAATTTTTGGACCTAGGACTGATACATCCAAGTGTGTCACTGTGGGGTGCATCTGTTATTTTAATACGAAAGAAGGATGGGTCATGGAGGCTCTGCATTGAATAGCATCATTTGAACAAGGAAATGATCAAGAATTAGTATCTGTTGTCGAGAATTGCTAAATTGTTCGATCACATGAAGCGTGTGATGGTGTTCTCAAAAATTGATTTGTGATCAGGGTTTCACCAGTTATGGATCAAGGAGGATGACGTCCCTAAGACCGCCTTTAAGACAAGTTTTGGACATTATGAGTTTATTGTTTTACCGTTTGGACTGACAAGCGCCCTGGGGGTATTTATGATTTCAATGAACAGGGTGTTCCACGAGTACTTGGACAAGTTCGTCCAAGTATTCATTGAGGATATTTTGATTTACTCTCATATGATGAAGGAGCATGATGAGCACGTGCACTTGGTACTACAGTGTCTTCGAGAGCACAAGTTGTATGGGAATTTGTCCAAATGTTCATTTTATCAATCAAAGATTCACTACTTAGGGCATGTCATCTCTAACGAAGATATCACCGTGGATCCAACAAAGGTAGAGGCTATTATGGAATGGTCTATGTTGATGAATGTCCCGAAAGTATGTAGCTTCATGTTTTTATCAGGATACTATCGACGGTTCGTCGAGGGATTTTCGAAGATAGAAAATCCAACCAAAGAATTGTAGAAGAAGGAAAAGAAGTTTGTTTGGATCAAGAAATACGCAGTAGCATTTCAGAGGCTCAAGGAATTGTTGACAACATCATCGATACTAAAGGTCCCTTACATCTCGAGGAAATTGAGTGATCGCTTACATATAGAGGAAACTGAGAAGGCATGAGGAGAACTACATGATGGATGATTTGGAGTTTTTAGCCATCATATATTCCTTGAAGTTTTGGAGACAGTAACTTGTTGGATGAAAATTTGAACTAAAGACGAACCACTATGGACTACAACACATTTTTATGCAAAGCGACCTGAACGTGCAACAACAATGTTGGTCGGAATTCCTTAGCGAGTATGACTTCGATATTACTTACATAAAAGGAACAATGAACCGAGTGGCAGATGAATTGAGTCAGAGACCATGCATCTTTTCGGTGTTGCCTCTTTAGACGAATCTACGTGAAAAGATTATAACTTTACAGCGTGATGATGACTGGTACAAAGAGGTCAACGGTTTTATCGGACAAAACACAATGATGGTACCATCATTTGAAGGACTTACATTTGACGATGATGGATTATTGAGGTTTAAAAATCAGATTTATGTACCACCAAACGACGATTTGAGGAGCTTGATCCTAAGCGAGGCTCATAGAGAAGTATACATGGCTCACTCGAGAGTCACGGAGATGAGGGAGGACCTTAAACCCTTATTCTTCCAGAAGGAAATGAATGCATACATAATCAAATATGTGGAAATATGTCTAGAATGTCAGTAGTAAAGGATGAACATAGACACCCAAAAGGATTACTACAACCACACGCTATTCCAAAATCGAAATGGGAGGTTATTTCGATGGATTTAATTGTTGGAATGCCACTGACGACAAGGAGACACGACTCGATTTTCGTAGTAGTAGACACTCTGACGAAGAGTGTTCACTTTATTCCTGTGCGTACGATGTATCAGGTGCCTGACATAGTTATTGTTTTCATCAGTGAGATTGTGAGGCTGCATGGCATGCCTAAGTGGATTATATCCGATCAAGGATCGGTGTTTACTGGATGATTTTGGACGAGTTTCCAAGAGGCCTTGGGAACCCAACTTAACTTTTGTACTACGTATCACCCGAAGAATGACGAGCATATCGAACGAATGAACCATACCTTAGAGGAAATGTTGCGCATGTACGTGACGGACCAACAAAAGCATTGGGAAGAATTCTTACCACTGGTGGAATTCGCTTATAACAACAGTTAACAAAGCACCATTAAGATGGTGCCTTTCGAGTTTCTTTATGGATGACCGTGTCAGACACCTTTGAGTTGGGATCGGCTTGAGGATAGGGTCCTGGTGGTACTAGAAGCGATCCAAGAAATAGAAGAGAAAATGAAAACAATAAGACAAATGATTAAATAAGTGAAAGATCGACATAAGAGTTATGCCGATGCACACTATGTCGACCGTAGTTACGAGGTTGGCGATCGAGTCTTCTTGTGGGTAAAACTACATAAGAATTTGATCAAGTTTGGAAAGGGAGATAAACTCTCTCCTAGGTTCATGGGACCTTTCGAGATGATGAAAAGAAGGGGGCCCGTGGCCTATTGACTAGCCTTGCCTGATTCCTTGAGGCGTATGCATGATGTTTTTCACGTATCTATATTGAGACATTATATTAGTGATCATACACATGTTATTGACATGAGTTCCTTGTAGGTATATGACAAGGGGGCGCTCACGGTTGAGCCAATCCGCATCTTGGATCATTGCATTTGACAGCTACGACGTTGAACAATAGAGCAGGTCAAGGTCCAGTGGGACAATTATAGTCCACACTCGACGACCTGGGAGGACGCATATGATATGCACCAATAGTTTCCATTTTTGTTTGATAGATAGACTTATGATACCATGATACACATTGCATTGACACTTATATACTGTGAAACTTCGGGAGGAAGTTTAGACCAAGAGGGGTGTATGTAACATCCCTCTCTTGCGTGCACTAAAAAATCTTATTCTTTGAGGAGACTTTCTCACAAGTGATCCAGATTAATATACTTTTGGGCATTTGATTTATGATTATGAGGTGTTATGAATTGATGACATGTTGTTTTGCTGCATTGACATAGACAGGTACTATTGACTCAGTTGTACTGAGTATGTAGGATTTCGGACCTCGAGGATGTAGAGGCATCGATGGAACCCCTTGGACTCCAGATCGAGTTGGGGAGTGAACTATTGGGGTTTGATTGTTTTATATGCGATATTAGTGCATCTAAATAGATGATATGATTATGGATTTTTTTTGACCTGATTTGTTGATGATGCAGGCTGACGATAGCTTGCCGAATAGACTCACATGTGGAGTAGAGGGGTCACGTTCGACTACCAGAGATGTTGAGGGAGAGGTGTAGACAACAACCCTATCACAGCCTACTAGCACTCCCACAGTGTCTCAAACTGTAGGTTACCGATTACCTAGTTCGAGAGGACCCACGATGCCATAAGGGAAGACTGTGACAGTCACTCACGATGATTCTAAGGGGCACACAATAAGGCATGAGCCTTATTCCTTAGAGGCCCTTAGTCTCCCACAAGCTCACTTGGCAGAGTATTGACTCCAGGGGTTTTTAATGTCTACCAAGTCAGTCAGGGGCAAGTGGCACCCTTGGAGCACGTGGTGCATCTTGAAGGGCACGTCTTGAAAGAAAATGGAAAGAGGTGAGTGGCACCCTTGGAGCACATAGTGTGTCTTGAAGGGCACGTCGTGCAAGAGAAACAAAAAGAGGCGAGTGGCACCCTTGGAGCATGTAGTGCATCCTGAAGGGA
>JZKD02S0504853.1:0-10305 GCA_000966675.3 Picea glauca | reverse complement strand
ATATATATATATATATATATATATATATATATATATATATATATATATATATAATAAATAATAATGATAATCTGCATTAATCTTGTGACAAGAAGGGGGTAAGATATTAAATTGACTTATAAAAATATTTTGGGATGAAATTAAAAAAAGGGGAAATATTTGATTTACTATATTATGCTAATTAAAAATTTATTCATTGAAAAGAAAAAGGGAAAAAGGGTAAGTTTCTGCACATGCCTTTTTGAGTTTAAATAAAAAAAGGAAAGAGGGAAATCTAAAATAATTAGAAAACTAGGAAAAAGTAGGAAACATAAAAAGAAAGGGGAAACACAAGGAAAAAATAGATAGTCTAACTTAGTAAGGTATCTAGCATTTAAGAACTTTCTAATTTAAACTCCACTAGTAAATTAACAAGGGTGAAAGTCATTAAAACTTGTAAGGGGATATGGGGACACCTAGGAGCGATTCTAGGAGTGCCTTTAGGTGAGTGAGGGAAATAGGGGTAATTAATCAATTAATGAAATTAATTTATGGAGGAATGAAGGGGATGGGTGACACTTGTATGGGGAAGATTTTTATGGATTAAATTATTAAACTTTAAATTAAATAGGATTTTGGGAAAGTAAGGGACTTCAAAACTCTATATAATGGAGGGAGGATAAGGATGATATATATTTTTTTGTTTTACATAAAGTTACGCTGCAAAAATCTATACTTGATTGAATTAGCTTGTGAGAGTTGGGATACCCAGCTCGGTAAGGAGTGGTAGCTCGGCCTTGAGAGGCGAGCTGGGAGCTAGTTGATTCTCTGGTTAGTGTGTGTGGCCCCTTTGAAGATCAGGGGGCTAAGGGGGAAGAAGATTACCCCTAGTGTTGGCTGGGAGGTACCAGTGAAGTCTCATCAGTCGGCAAGAAGGAGTTGCACGGAGTGTGCGGAAAAAAAAACTCAAGGCAGGCTACTTGGGATACGATACACTTCCTTATTTCTACATGGTAAATTGTTAGTATGAATTATGATTTTAGTTCTGTATGTTTAATTGGGTAAATAAAATGATTGTATTAGCATTCTAGTTGATGACTGAAATTCCCCCATAGCCTTTAGCTCGATGTTGATTTCCCATGGCCTTCGATCCCTGCATGTCTTGATCCTCTTGTGGTTTATTTATTGTGATTATTGCGGCTTATTTTTTCCTTCATCCCTAGTTCATGAGTCCATGCCTGAGCAGTCGGTTAGAAGCCTGATCTATGGTCGTCAATTCGGCGTTAATAGACCTATGGATATCAACACCCTTCTTTTTTGTGAGTGGATGATGAGCGAAGGATGTTCCTGTCAGTCGTCTACCTCTTTTGTTTGTCCTTGGCTGATTGTTGTCTTGCGCCTTATAGCAAAAAGTACATCTGTGTATGGATTTCTTTATGTCCTTGTTGGTTTATCTCTACGCTTTCTTTTGTTCTTCGCGGCTTAAGGGTTTAATCTTGGATTTTCTCTACACTTTGTCTGATAGAATCTCTACGATCATTTCAATGACTTTTCCTAATGGATCTTTGTGTTTCTCTTACTGTTGTCTGCATTTTATTTTTATGCATCTGCGTTATTACACTAATCCCAATGCTTGTTTGGTTTATGGACTGCGATTACATTTTACTTTCCGTTATCCGAAGAACTATTCTAATATCCACAACGATTTGACTATTTAAAAGTAATTTATTTCTCAGAAGAGATTTTACCTTTCACAAATGATATAATATGTACATTCGGCGCATCATTGAGTTGTAAATACCTTACGTTTTTATTTTTCTATGATATTGAATCGAACCAGAAGATCTTCTTTTTATTCATTGGTCTATCTTCTCATTACCTATTACCAATAATAGTTTTTATTCCTTTATTTCCTGGGATGTGTGGTACATCAATTTCTTATTTAAATGGTGATAGCAATGTGATTTCCTTCTAGTGTGTTTTAGGTATAGCGGATTACTTATTTAAATGGTGATAGCAATGTGATTTCCTTCTGCTGTGTTTTTTGTACAACGATTTGCTTATTTAAATGATGATAGCAATGTAATTTCCTTCTGGTGTGTCCCTATACAACAGTTTTGCTTATTTAATGATGAAAACAAGGAAATCCCTTCTGGTGTGTCTCTATACAACGATTTTGCTTATTTAAAGATGACTGTGTTGCTGCTTTAAAGACCACAATTTGCCTTTAAATGTTGACTATGTTTTGTTGTTGGAATAACCACGATTTTACCTTAAAATGTTGATTGCATTTTGCTATTAAATGGACACAAATTTTCCATTAAATGTTGACTGTGTTTTGCTGCTGGAATGACCACAATCTGCCCTTAAATTGTTGACTCCATTTTGCTATTTAATGGACACAAATTTCCATTAAATGTTGACCGTGTTTTGCAGTTGAAATGACCACGAGTTTGCCTTAATTGTGGACTGTGTTTTGTTGTTGAATGGCCATGAGTTTTCCTTAAATGTTGACTGCTCCTTTTTAACCTGGAAATGAAAACAATTTTAGACAACTAACTTTTTGCTTCGACGTCCTTACCCCTGAGTTTTCTTTACTTTTTCCTAACAACAATAATAATTGTCATTTTGATTCTGGACAACTTTCCCACTAATATAAATATCAATGATAATTATGGTTGTAGGATATAGTCTAACCATAGCTTTAAGTGCATTAAATGACTCTGAATGACATTAAATTTGATCAGGCATATAGAAATTAATCTCTCTAGACGAATTGGGCATGAAATCTCATTGAATGCATATGGCAACAAATCTCATTGAATTATTTGGCATTTATGGCTTGTAATGTACAACTTGTCTTGTCGTTAATGTGATATTCAATTGTTAATTGCTGAGTTAGATTGTATTAATGATAGATTGAATTGTGATTGTTGTCTAAATTGACATTTAGACTTGTGAATTAGATTGCACATGAGGTTTATTTAGACTTGCACATTATTGAATAGTAGTCATCTAGACTTGCTAATTTGGATATGAGATTAAGTTAATTCGATATATAGTTATTGTTAATTTGACAAATTGGACTTTCTAATTTAAGGTTGTATTTCATGTTAACATAGGTTTTAAATCACTGACTAGTTGTATTTAGACTGGTTAATTTAGATCTGTAATTAATGCTTCTTTAGATGGTAAATATTGACCCGTTTAGACTTGATATAAGGGTTCCAGGTTATTGACGAATTCATGTTGGGGATTTTGTCTTCCCTTGTTTTCGTCCACTAGCATCCCGTCGACCTGTTGATGGGGTATGGGCATGGTTTTCTTCGGTATTTGGCTCCTAGTGCATGGGATTTTATTGAATCAAGTCCCGTTAGGATTATTGGGCCATGGCTATTGACGCGCCTATCATCTAGGAATGACATGATTCCAAATGAGGGGATCATGGCACACCCTATTTGATAGAGGGGAACAATAACTTGGCCAGAGTCTATGTTACCCAGTGGGGGTGTTGATCATTGTAGTCATTTTTGGCACATGGGTTGTGATGCCTTCATGCATTGGGTTTGCACGCATTGAGGTTCTATTCTTGTTCATCAAGGTCATTGTGTCGTGAGGGGATGTTGTCCCTTAAGCTTGTAGGTGTGTCTTGTTGTGTCGGGCGGGTGGTCATTTTCTCCTTGTTGTCTATGCATGTTTCGCCTAGTTTCTCTTGTGCCAGTGCGTGGAGTCATAGTAGCCTATTGCCTGGACTGCGTGCTTGCGTTCATCATCAGTTGTGTGGTTTACTGTTGTTGTCGTCACATTCTTGCCTTTCAAAATAAAAAAATAAAAAAATTTGCACTTTTGCATCACTTGTAGTCACGAAGAAGGGGTCGTTACATGTACAATAGGTACCTAGGCACAATTGTGCTCTCAATGGGGCAAAAACTCAATTATATGAGGACGATATGATAGGGTGTATTTCCTTTAGTTTTGAGATTGCATGTCATAAAACACTTTTGAATTTTCTCTATCTTTCTCCATGATTCTCTAAGGATATTGCAAACTTGAAATTTACAACCATATAAGACAATAGGAGTGACTAGAGTCTCAAAGAGAAGTTTCTTCTTATCTCATAGCCAAAGGTATGCTAATTTACAGGTATTTCAAAGTCCATAAAAAACTTTCCATCCTCCATTTATCCTTTTCTCAATGCTATAGTTCTAATTAAACTTGGGATGGAGATCAATTCCAAGATATTTGTATAAGTCAGTTCTTCCAAGTTGTTGTCATACACGAAACTAGTAGAAACAATCTTTTTGGATTTAATTGTCATATCCTTCGTTTTGTGAGTGTTAACAATCAAACCTATACTATAGGAAAAATCATTGAGGACTTTTAGTTGTATGTCAAGATCATAGGGTCTTCTCACCATAAGAATGATATCATCATCATCATAAAGAAGAAGTGTGATGACTATACTAGTGATAGTCAGGCCGACATGACCAATGTCTTTCGAACAATCCTCTAACTTGTCAATGTATCTACGAAAAAGGGTAGAGGACAAGGGACAGCCTTGCTCAACTCTTATATTACAATTAATTTTTTCTGTCCAACCTTCAATATTCGTAATCACAACGATAACATTCTCATACAATCTCATTGCAACAATTCTCGACTCAAAAAAAACTTTCATATCTTCTAACTTATTCAAGAAATTAATCCTAAACATACTATAAAAACTATTATAAAATCGATGCAACAACACATAAAATTGATTTTATTATTGCAATACTCCTTCATAAATACTTCCATATTATTATTCAAATTTTTCCGTAATATTAAACTTTTCTAAATATAATAAATAAATATATTTGATTCGATATCATTCCTTTAATAAATTTTTAACCATGCCCTATGGGTCCATCTCCTCATCATTACCGAATATTTTTCCACCTACCCGAAAGAAATGGCAATGTACGTCACACTTCAGGTATAATATTTAATTGGAKGATACATAGTAAAACTATAAATCTCSKGTTGAGTAATCAAATTCGAATCAAGACATTTGACAATTCTTTATAAAAGTAAAATATCCTCCACCAACCAATGTGGGGTAAAGGAAACGTTCACCCACAAGAATAAAGAGGTAAAGAGGTCAATGTAATTGGGTAATATATTATTGCATCTTTATCTTTAAATGATATTTATGAAATTAAGTACTTCCTTTGAACAAAACAAAAGACCAATCTTATGGTATTCTTTAATAAAGCCTTACGGCAATTCCGGTTGGCAGTGTCTATCCATTCTATTTTAGTCTGTAAGATGTGGGAGTTTGCAAGTTTGCAGTGATTAAATTTGATTGGTATTTACGTAAATTTTAATGTTGATTTTTGTGTAATGTATATATAATACAAGTTATAAATTTTATAGTAAAAATTATATATGGTATAAGTTGTAAATTTTATAGAAGATGAATATTATAATTTGCAATTTACAGGCATAATACATTGTCTAAGTTACAAATATTATAGCATAGGCTGCTCACAACTTAAAATTCATGGGGATCTTTGGAAATTGGATGAAGGTTAAGAGGGAAGAAAAGATCAAGGATTCATAAACACTCCCCAAAACCTGCATGCAACTATCAAGAGAGGTAAGGCTCATTAAAATTAAATTGCAATCGCAGTGATGAAAATTGTCTTCGTTTGGTTGAAGCCAGAAAACACCTTCTTACACACTTATTTTCTTATTACATTTGGTTTTTGAGAATCCACATTTTTTATAATAAGAATAAACATGGGTGTGACAAGTCTCTCGCAAGCTCTATTTTATTTCAATTTAGAAAACATTAGTAGTTGATATTTAAGAAAACAAATCCAAAATAATTTAGTAATATTTATTATTTCATTATATTAATAACAATAATTCTTTCAAATTTTACAATCCATAAATTTTATTATTATTTTTACAGTAACCATTGCTAACTACATTTTTCTTTTTCATGTAGGCTCATTGCATGCATACTACTTAGTGTTTGGTCGATTTTCAAAATTGTGTGCAAGCTGCTATATCAAGGTAATCTCTTAAGATTTTATGTTTATGTTTTTAATGGTGTTGTATGACATGTGAAACAGTTTGATGATGTTATGTTAAATTCAATTTCATAATAATTTTATGTTGTGCCTGTGATGCTTTTATATTTACAATAAAATGAACAAAACACATATGCCACATAATATTTAAATGACAGGAAAAAATAAAAATAAAACATCACTGAAAGGGCTGTTTTAAGAAGAAACCCTTCATAACAAAATCTACTTGAAGGGTAGGACTTCCCATCAAATTTATATATATTTTAATCGTTTTAAGATATTTAGTTTTATTTCCTATATATTTTAATAAATTCTAATATAATTTACTTCAAATCTATCATAGTTGTGCCCCCGAGGTGTAGGACAGTAGGTGACACAGTGTGTTGTTAAGGGACTCTCTGATGTTAAGTCACTGGTTCAAAACTTGAAGGGACAAAAAATCCAACCATGGTAAGAGTTGATGTGGTTCAGGCTAGATGCGATTCTTGGGTGATTTTGACGATTTAAATGCCCCTGAGTCGCGATTTCTCAACCACGTATTAATCCCATAAATCCTAGACAAACTAGCAAACAAAAACAATATATCATAATTGTTTAGTTGTCAATTTAATTCAAATACTTTTAAATATATCCCTTTGTATTAATTTACAATCATGAAATTCTTAAAAAAAAAATAACAACATATTTTGACAAACAGTTTGATTGATTGCTCTTTCATATTCTCGTGAGAGGTTGATGCTTTTCATAACTACTTTATCGAAGGTACTACGTGCTTTATAAAGTAGTTAAGAAAAGTCATAACATAGTTGATATTATAAATTTAAAAAAAAATAAAAATTTATTTGATTTTTAAATTTTAAGAATGGAGAATAATTCATTTTACATTTTTACTATACGACATTGTAATATTTTAAATTATTTATTTATATATTCACTTTTCTATACTATTGCGTTAATATTTATCCATCATGTGAGTGTAATATTATAATTATACCATGTTATGTGTGTTTCTACAAAGTGTAATGATCACGGAGGTCGTAGGATCTTGTAAGGCATGTTAGGTTATTAGTGGATATTGTGGTGGAGGTGAATATTACCCTTCATCCAAAAATGTGGAGAAAACAAGGTGAGTTGATTATCTTCTCATCTTCAGATTAGGTACAAAACAATTATATATATATATATATATATATATTTATTTATTTATTTATTTTAATTTTTTTTTGAGTGAGAAGGGGAAGTAATAAATTAGAATATGATTGTGAATTATTTTTCTTACTAATTGTTAATCTGTGGTATGATAAATAATGTAAGATTGTTAGAAAATACATTATGAATTCTTCTAATAAGTCTTTAAAATATGACAAGATAAATAGGTATATAGTTGAAAAAAAATGTCGTAATGATAAATGTTATGGAAGTTTTTCAAAGTTATGAATATATGTAATAAGAACATGTGCACATCTTTAGCATGTTTGTGCTCTTGTGAATGTTGAACTTATGCTTATATTGAGAGAGGGTGGGGGGGAATCAGTATAAGATATTTTTTTACTTTAATTGAGAATTCATCAATCATTCATTAACTTTAAAATAGTAAATGCATGTAAACTTAAATAACACTATATAAAGTTTAACTTTGAAACCCTTGTGGAAGAAAACCAAAAAAACTTATCTCTATAAATGTCTATGGGAAACAACCTACTTTTACAAAGATTGTAGGCACAAACTTACTAGAGACACCAATATCCTTAGTTGAGCACCAAATCCACAATATATTATGTAGGCACCAATCTCCCTAAGACACCAACCTCCTCAAGACACCAATCTCCCTAGATGAGAACCAACTTAGCAAGGCATTGTGTAGGCACCAACCTACTGAAGACACCAATGTCTTCAACTAAGCACCAACTCAATAATACTTGTATAGGAACCAACCTAAGGTCTTCATACACATAGTACTCCTTACTACACATGCATGCTTCATGCTTTTTTCATTTCACACCATTATCATGCACTTAACATTCATGTTTGAATGCCTCTCCTTGCTTCATACCCCAAACATAGCTTTAAACCCTAGTAAGATTTAGCCTTCATTCTTTAGAAAACCTCATAGAATCATTCCTAGATATAATACCATACTACATTATCAAAACCTCAAAACAACACACTTTTCAAAATCATAGACCTTAGTCCTTCATAGCACACCCCTAAAACTCCAACAAAACTCCTCTTGCACCTTTAGACTACAAGAATACTCTCCATCTTCTCTTGCACACCTCATATCCCTTATGTGAACCTTGGACATAATAGTGTTTCTTTGATGCTCTTCAAATGCACACATCTATCATGTATTTATACTGTTTCTGTGCTCACTTTTAGGGAAGGCATGCAAAGACTAATTGGGCTAACTTGAACTTTCTGCTTGGCTTATTTAACATAAAAAATCATGTATCCTTATTCCTAACAAGTTATAGGGAGTTCCATATACCATTGAAGAGATATCAGAATAAGATTTTCAACCATATAACATATGCTCACATTTGAGCTAGGTATTTAGAGTAAAAATTCCTTCAAAGATAGGGTATTCAAATTGAGCATAAAAAATCCAAAAACATTAATTCCAACAATCACCATCTTGAAATATTTATATTGTACATCCGTAGTCTCCCCCTGTCTTTGATTTCAATGAAAACAATATTTCCAACAATCTTCCCCTTTGTCATTGATGACGACCCTTAGTAAATTATAATACTCCCATTGTCTGCAATTTTTCTTGCGTCTGTAATTCTTCCTCTGTCTGCAACTTCTCCCCATTTGACATCAATGAAAAATGGATGCCCCATGAAGTTGTGCTTCCCTTTAATGAAAAGATGAGGGGGATATCACTCCCATATAATATTTTTCTCCTTTGATTTCATCAAGAATGTATACATTTCTCGGGGTTATATTTGTATTTTCCACTATTTTTATTGAACCTAATTTTTTTATATCAGATCCTTTAGAATGAAATGTGAGGTTTCAAACTTGATCACACATATAAATGACACTTAGAAGAATGTGTTTTAACCCTTCAATGTACAACATTATTTTTTTTAGTCTTGCCATCATCAAGACTAATGGTACCTTTTCCAACTATCCTTTCAGAAGGATTATCCCCAAAGGTAACACTACATTATTTTTATTCATTTAGGGTGATAAATTTTCTTTGATTGCCTGTGATTTTATTAGAACATCCACTATAAATGTACTATTGGATTCCTTTGTCTTGATAATACATTCAAATTCCACATTCTTCATTATTTGGTTCTTATTTATTCTTTTTCCACACCTTTGTGTATTCTTCTCTATGATTGGTAAGAACATACTCTTCCTTCCTTTGCTTAGGAGAACTTATTATGTTGCATATACAGTCACATGCCTTGTGCCTGTAGTTATTGCAGTTATAACATTCGGTATTGTAATCAAGTATGGGAGCAAATAAAATGTAGCTTCTGTCAACAAATCCATGAGAACTTCTTGTTTTGTTTCTCACATTATCATTCTTTGAGGTCTTATAAGAACCTCTATTTCTATCTCTCACATGATCACTTCTTGCATAAGCTCTACAATCTGGTGCCTTATGACCAAAACTATTGCAAGAAAAAAAAAAACAATAAAGATATTTTGGTAGCGGGTTGTGAAAGGCCTTTTTGGTGGAACAACTCTTCTAAACTCATTCTTGTTTCTCTTGTGAGAATAATCACATATTTTTAGGTCATCATTGTTGATGAATGCAGCTATGGGAGACATCCTCTGGCTTACAAACCTATGAGATGTGGAACATAATATTTATGTGAAGTCTTTCTCTCAGCTTACAAACCTGAGAAAAAGACCCTATGAAGGGTTCGTGGTTCCTACCTGGGACAGAGTCAGGAACGTAGAGATGGCCTCCTCCATGACGTGAGTGAGAAGAACTCTAGATGATTATCCTATGTAAAATCGATCTATTCAGTTAGGACGTGCCTGTGGCTGAGCACAAGGTGAACGTGGGAAATCCCAAAAGTGTCGGGCACATCATCATGTGAACATAAATGAAGATGATGTGATGGCCTCCTCTAAGTAGCATCAGATTTGAGAAGAAGACTCCAGACGATCCTCCTATTGGTGACAGTGGGAAGGCATATCTATATAGTGGATGTGCATGTGGACGAGCGCAGGTGAACATATGAAGACCTGGTTCATCTGTGTAATGCAGTGAACTAGGTCCATG
>JZKD02S0504809.1:6384-16900 GCA_000966675.3 Picea glauca | reverse complement strand
CAAATTGACAAGATATTTGTAGACACCAATCCAAGATATTCATACAAAGAGTACTTTTGACTTCACATGCATGATTCATTCCACAGACAATCCTTCAAACCTTAGTCACATAGCATCATTTCCAGAATGTAATCACTAATGGAAATATCCATTGATGACAACATCACAACCTCAAAACAGTGCACACAAAAACATCACAATCCTTCAGTCCTTCATAGCACACCTTGATAACAAGAAAGATTCCAAGAAAATCCTTTAGACTTCTCTTACACACCAGAAAGACATCCTAGCATCGTTATCCCACCTCAGATCACTTCTATGCACCTCAAACTTTATCTCTTGCTTAGTTTCTCTACAAATGCGCACATCTATCATGTATTTATAGTAATTTTGTCCCCATTTTCTGGGTCGACCTATAAAGACTAACTGAGATGACCTCAATTTTCTAGTTGGTTTGTCGGATGGAAAAATTCATATCTCCTCATTCCTAGAGAGACAAAGGGAATGAAATATACCATTGGAAAGGTATCGGAATAAACTTCCTAACCATACAAATTGTGCTCCCATTTGAGCTAGGTATGTAGAGTAAAAATTCCTTCAAATATAGGGTGTCCAAACTTATCATAAAAAATGCAAAAGTAATACTTTCAACAATCTCCATATTGCAATATTTATCTTGAACATCCATAGGCTTGTAATATTTATCTTGGACATCTGTAGGTTCCCCCTATCTGCAAATTTCCTTGTGTCTTCAATTATTCCTTTGTCTGCAACTTCTCCCCCTTTCACATCAATGGAAAAGGGATTCTCCCCCTAAGCATATGCTTCCCTTTACTAACAATATGAGAGGGATATCACTCCCAACTTCTGTACCATACAACATTTTTATTCTTTGACTTCATCGAGTATGTATACATCACTTGAGGTTTTATTTGAATTTTACACTAATCTTCCTCAAGATGCTTTCCTTATCTCATGTCCTTTAGAATGAAATGTGAGGTTGTAGCCTTGATCATAGATTTGACTAACACTTATAATATTTTTCTTTAACCCTTCAACATAAAGGGCATTTTGTGTCTTAGTCTTTTAATTATAAGGACTAAAAATACCTTTTCCAACTACCTTTGTAGAGCCATTATCTCCAAAAGTAACCCTGCCTCCTTTTTCTTCCTTCAAGCCGAGAAACTTGGTCTAGTCCCATGTCATGTGTTTTGAACATCCACTGTAAATGTACCATTGTTTCCCTTCATTTTGAGCATAAAGTGAAAGTCTCCATTCTTCCTTCATTTGTTCTTCTTGCTTCCTTTTCCACACCTTTGTGTATTATTCTTTATGTTTGGAAATAACATCTTCTTCCTTCTTTATTATGATGCTTCTATATTCACGTGCTATGTGCCCATAGTTATTGCACTTATATTATTCAAAATTTTAGTCAAGTAGGGGAGAAAATGAATTGTAGTTTCTATCAACAAACCCATGAGAAATTCTAGTTTTGTTGCTCACATAATCATTCTTTGTGGTTTTATAAGAACCTATGTTTATATCTCTCACATGCTCACTTTCTTCATATGCTTTGCAATCTATTGCTTTGTGACCAAAGTTATCACAAGAGAAACAATAGCCAAGAAAGAGATTTTTGTACCGATTTGCGAAATCTCTTTTTGGTGGAACAACTCTTATGAAATCATTGGGTAGAATCAGATTTATGTTGGTCATCATTTCCTTTCATGTTACTCCTTTCATTGTTGATGGAGCCTTTGAGAATATTGGCATAGATTTTAGGTTTTTCTTTATTTTCCTTTTCGGATGGCTTTGTGACATTAGTGCTTGCATCTCCCTCAAGGGTCTTTTTTTTCATCGTAGCCAAGACCTATCTTGATGACTGGTGACTTTGGAAACTGAGAATATTATCTAAGATTTTAGTACTCTTTCCAAACTTCAAGCTTCTGTTTAATTGATTAGTTGTTTTCTCAAGTTCCTTTCTTAAGGAAACTATTTCAGCTTCTAGCTTCTTGCAATTTTATTCCTTTTCTTTTAGTTGGCTTCTCACCACTTCTTCTATCATTTTTCCTCTTCTAGTTGAGTCTTCAAGATGAAAACTATCTTCTCTATTTCTTGAATATTATGATCATTCTCTTCATATTTCTTCAACTTCTCTTTCTGCTTTCTATTATTTTCTCTAAGTATGTCTATTTCTTCTAAGGAACTAATGAGTTGTTCTTCAAGATTCACTTCCCCATCAATGCTTTGTTATTATTCTTATATTTTTTCTTTCTTATTGTATTCACTTTCTTTATTAGTAGATTTTGTATCCATGGCCATGAATATGAATTCTTCTTTGTCAATATCAAAAACATATCCATCACTTTCTCTAGATGAGCTGCTATCTGCTCTAGAGTAAAGACTCTTCTTCTTAGTATATTTTCCTTTTTTTTTCTATAATATTTGCTTCTATTGTTATGTTCTTTTTGAAATTATTTTCCTCATCATCATTGTCTTCCCCTTTTTCATATGGGCATTTAACGACAAAATGACCTACTCTACCACAATTAAAACATATGAAGGGTATCTTACCTTTGTGTTTTCGAGATTCTCTTTTTAGATTTCTCAGAAATTGTGCTTCTTCTATATGTAATTCATGGTTGCAACAATCACATTGTTACATGTCAAAATTACTCACTTCGATAATGTCCCATTGTCCTTGTTGCAAGTGTTGCACTTTTGTCACAAGTATCACAAAAGTCATATTCTCATCCTGCATGTGTCACATTGTGGACGACATCATAAGTACACTTGGTACATCCTCTAAAGACTTGTTAGAAGAGGAAAACATGTAATTTGGCAAAGCTTACACACTTTTTACCTTGAAGAATGATCATCTTCAACAAATTTTTGGAGATCAGCACTCCCCTTCCCACATGCAAGGAGGGCTAACACTCCTTGTCCCCTTATCAGGGAGCGTTATAGCACTCTGTTTCCAGCTTTAAGGGAGTTTCGATCTATTGAGAGAATCTTGGGGAATAATATCCCTTATCTCTAAGGACAACTAGAAAGAATCTGAGTTAGCTTAGCTTGAATCCAAGTTATAGGATGGATCTAAGGGAAATCCCACAACTGATGGAGTCATATCCTCAACTTATTCCAAAGATAGCTAAGGTGGTTGAGCCTCTCAAAGCCTATATAAGGAGAAATTCTCATGGTGAAAGGGGGGAGAATATCAGTGAAAAGTATTTTCATTATGATCATGGGTCTTTCGAGCAAGGGGTTGGACAAGGAGAACTTGGTGAGGCTGTTGCATCTGCATCTACAGATTGTAAGCACCTTTCTCATTAATATATATGCTTGGCTTGTTTCCTTCAAGTTTGTGTATGTTTGCATAGGCTTGTCTCTTCTTGATAAATCTAGTTTAAACTAATATTGGTAGAATAGGAAACATGCATTGTCTTTGTTGTCTATTGAATTGCATATCTCATTAAAGGGCTTGAATATCAAGTTCAACCTAGACTGAGCAAGGACAAACTTCAGAAAAAAGGTACATCATGCTTTCTTCCTCTTTTACTTTGACTAGTTTAGCTACATTTAAAGGAATGTCAATGTTCAATGTTAGCATTTTTCTATCTTGGTCATAGGGGTCTAATATCCAAGAGGACATTCACCTGTCCACAAGGGAATTTTCTTACAACAGAAATTGGTGACTCCATTGGGGATCAAAACTTTTAGTTTCAGTTTCTTTCCTTGGTTTTGTCTTAACTTTTGCTCATCTTCAGTTCCTACTCATTGTATTTTTCCTCTTTTATACATGTGTTGTCAGTCCTGAAGTCATCTCACACAAGTTGATGATCAAGCCTTACTGAGTTTTTGTTTTCTGGGTTTACTCATTTTCATTCTCAGAAACCCGTTCCCTCCTTCCCTTACATCCAGAGCATTGATTTCAGTATCGACGCTCCCATGCAGTGATTTATGGAGTGTTGTAGCACTCTGGTGCTTATACAACCAGGTTGCCGATTTTTCTCTCTGTTGAAAAATTGTTGGATATCTGTGCTAGGTGTGATTTTTTGGATTTTTCTTTTGCTCAAAACTTTTTCTATCAGCTTGTGTCTTTTATAAAACTTGCAACATGTTTATTTCTAAGATTTTTTTTTATCTTTGTTTGGATTTTTTAAGATATTTCCTTGTTTTGAAATCACTCTTTCTCTTCGACGCTTTGAGTTCATTTTCGATACTTTCTCGTTCATTTGATCGTTTGAAAGTTGTTACAAGGAATCCCAGAGATCTTTGTACTGTTCCATTTGGATTTTGATCTTTGTATATTTCCAAGAAAATTTCTTGAGTGAGTTGTGTTATTTTGGCTTTATTTTTGAAAAGTTAAGATTTATTTTCACTTCTTATTTGATCGATGTGAGAGTGTTATTTTTTTTATATGATACTTGCTTCCAATTGTCTAAAACTGCAAATAGTGAAATCTTGTTGGCATAAAATGACTTGAATAAAATCAATTAATGTTCATATTCAAACAAAGATATCCCTTTTCATGATTGGTTTTTGGATATTAGAAGCAATTTCTAAATAATTTAGCAGTGCATTGGATTCTTGTTGAAATCAATTGCATGAAATTTCTGCGTTTCTTGTGTTTGATAGTGAAAGAAGGAAATTTCTTCTCCTTCCCGTAAATAGAAGTTCACTGAAAAGAAAAAATTGCTTATCATTTTTCTTTTGCTTCTTTGGGATTCGAGTCATAATATCATTAGTTTCACTCTCATTCACCTCTAAGTAAAGAACAACCACTAAAATCAACGCTAATTAAAATTGATCTAGACACTTTTTTCTTTTTAGATTCTTCCACCAACATTAGCCTAGGATTAGCCCTTTGGATTAGGCTATGAGTACAACTGTCCAAAGCATTCAAAACAAACTTATCATCTTGTGATAGGGAGAGAAAATCCAATTTTTATATAATCATAACTGGGATCCCCCTCTCACATAAGGGTTACGCATGAGGTAGTGTTCGGGAGAGACACCAAGATTATCCCTCCGAGGTTTAACCATTCATAGTAGTAAGATCATATATTGGGGGTTATTCTTGAGGTCTGTTGGCATAGGGGCAGACCCAGGGTTCAATGCTACAACAATGCACCAACAAATCCCTAACTACCAGCCCTTTCGGCAACACCTGCGCAGCAGATGAAGTCTCACCCGAGGTAGAGGCAGGTGTGGTTGCAGGACTCAAGTGTTTACAACCTTATCTGGGATATAGATCCGTGATTGTAATACTTAACAGAGCACTTAGCGCCGATAATTCATCAATATTTTACCACTATTCTATTGCACAGATAAAATAGAGCATCGCATCATTCACTCAGATCTGATGTATCTAAGCATTTATCATAAGAAGGTAGATTAAATCTAGCAGATTCAAGTACTAAGAACATTCACATAGGTCATATCTATATCCATATACATAATTAGAAAAAAGAATAAGAAAATATATCTATCTATATCAAAGCACTTAGAAAGTAAATACATAAACATATCAAGACATCACACAAAGTGGAAAAACACAACATTTACATGGTTCACCCCCACCCTGGGGATACGTCCACCAACTCTTCTTCTTTATTGTCTTCAGTCAATCAGTTACATGCACAGAGCCACAAAATCCTACTCCTCATATGACAAGAGACCTGTGCGCACCTCGATAGATCCACCTTCCCCGAGCTAGGTTATAGCACAAATCCTTCTACAGTCACTTGCACTCAGATCTGCAAACCTCACACAGTATGCACAAAGCTCTTACAATCCTTCAATCACATAGATCTAGCACTTAGCCATCCGTCTAACATCACATAGATGTATTCTCTATATATCCTTGCATTGCCTAGACATCTATATATACATTACAAAATAGGCCTAAACATGGGTAAACCCATGGGTCGACATCCCATACCCGTTACATAATCCCAAATCCCAAAAAGGGGTTGATATCACGTGATCTTTGCTTCGTATTGCACTCCTCCTTCAACAATATGTCGAAGTCCCAAAGTAGGTCAAACTGGACCAAAGCTCTCTCAAAACTTGGTCAAGGGCCAACAGGTCCCCAACACTCACCTGTGATTCGTCCCGAGTCACTCTGATCTGGGTATTTATGCTTCGAAAGCCTCGAGATTGGCTTGAGCTGCTTCGACTTGTTGCTTTGGCATGGCCTCTTGTGTAGCGAACTCTTGGATGACTACCTCGTTCACAAGACCCTTCAGGTAATGTTCAGATGCAATAACAACCTACTCCAGTTCTGCTCCTTGGCCTTCTACCTTTGTGAATAATTGGTAGGCCTTATCTTGTATAGGTTGGAGTCTCTGAGTTAATTCCATAACTCTACTCTGAATATTGTGGATCTATTGTTGGGCGGTGTGTTTCTCTTGGGATCAGTTCATTCTTTCTATAGCTAACAGAGGCTTCAATTGTGCATGCATCATTTTGGCTCGATACTTCACCTCTTGGAGTTGCGACTCCGATGCCTTTAGTTATGGATTCTCTGTGAGTCGCTCATAGGTTTAGACACTATGATCAGTAAGTTTCTTACATTCCATAGTAAGGGATTTTATTCTCTCAACTACGCTTCAAGCAGTTGCTTCTCTTTGGTCCTTTACATCCTGTGGTGTCTCGGGCATTGCGCAGAGCTCTAAGTTTGCTATGCGTTACTATAACTGCTGGATAGCTTCTACGAGTTGTTCCACTTGCTGCGTGACTCAATACTCTACCTTTATTTCGACGACTGTCACAGAGCGAAGTGCTCTGTTGACCGCTTCTTTTACTTCAAGTTTCTTTGTGAGAAACTGTTCTTTTCCTTACTACATCTGTGCTTTTTCTTCATAGAACTTGGCTTGGAGATCAATATTTTCCTATTCTGCATCTTGACGTTGTTTGAAAAGTACTCCTTGTACTTGCATCAAAGCCTGGGTGGATTGTTCAGTTTCTTCCTATGCTCATCGGAGGTGAGCTTCAATTGTATCAGCTAGTCGGTGGAGTTGGGCTAGTGCATCTCCCAACTCTGGTTCTCTCGGCACAGTGGAGACTGTGCAACTGGACTGAAGGGCCTATTGTACCCCTTGAAGTTCGACTTCGATCCTATCATACATTTCTTCCTGCTTGGCCATTTGTTTCTCTACTATTTCTAGCGAGGTGTCATTCAGGGCTGCGATGATGAAATCAAAATCATCGGAGGTGAGGATGGTCTCCATCTTGGTCATGGTAAATTTTGACTTGTTCCGGGAAGAAGGTTTCGAGGGGGAAACCTTTCTCTTCTTCGAGGGGTCCTCCTCATCTCTATGCAGTGTTACTTCGCTAGGCCTCTGTTCATCTTCGACTTTGTCACCACCCCCTCGGTCAGGTGACATGGAAGAAGTCTTCACCGAAGTCCTGCTTAAGTTTTGGACCTCCTCAGTCTTCTTCTGTCTGCTGTTTCTGGGTGTATTCTGTTCTTTATGGGTGTCCTCTGGGTTGTCAATATCAGATATCTCTGCAAGGTTGGTGGGTACAAGGAGGTCAGCAGACCATTCCTTAGTGATTTCCTCTAGGTCTTCTTCTGTAATCTTGTAGTATGTCTGGAGCTTCTCTTTATGTTCATCTGCTCGCGCTGTAATGTAAGTGAAGTGTTGATCTATGTTGAACTTCATCAGTGGTTGGAACCTTTGTAATGTGTTTGGAGTCATGCGAGGCTCAACTTCGATGGCTCGCGTCAGATGAAGGTAGTATTTATGAAACACAACATTCGACTTCCACTGTTTGTTCATATCTATTAAATACCATAGGGTAGAGAACTTCGCAGCAAGTGGTTTGAATGGCTCTATGTCTGGGAAGGCTTCTCCTTCTGCCATCTCCTAGGAAAAAAATGCAATGAGGACCAGGAGCCATCTGAAATAGAATTTTTAACCCTGGTCCTAGGCTTCTCGACAATCAAGTTCCAACTTGTTGACTAGGTACTTTGCCTAGTTCATCTATAGGCCTTATGTGCACTTCCCTATGAGGTCAATGACAAATCCAGTGACCTGCGTAGGTTGATTATTTCTTACTAACTTCCCATCTATGAGTTGACATGTGAGGCATATTGTGCCACTCTGAATGGAATATATCTTGTAGCCTCTTGTTCCCTTCTCAACATCGCCATAGGTGTCCTTTATCTTCTGTGCAAGTGTGTGATCTGCGAATTTTCCTGGATAAAAGTCCTACAGGTCAGGTCCTTGCATACTCAGTCCTGTGATCATGTGGATCAGTTTTGGGTCAACTGTAATGCGATGGTCGAGCCATAAGTAGCCACCATGGTAACATGACTATAGCAGCTTGACACAGGCGTTGAATTCCTGGTGTCTTTCGAAGTGTGGGATTTTTATGATGTTCAACAGGGTGGACTACGCGAGGTTCATTGTCCATGACTGGGGAATGATATTCGAATTATTTCCTTTAGTTCTAGTCAGGTAATTGTATGGGGTGAGTATGCCATAGATCTTGATATCTTCGAGGTTGAAGTCGCTAAACTTTAGTGTTGCGATCTTGTCCTAGTCTGTTCGAACTGCGCGTATCCCCTTCAGGGGGTACGCAGTAATTATGGTGTACTCGAAATCACGTGGTACACTATCATGGTTCACCATGACAGCCAGAGGTGGGATGTGATCAGGCAGTATGGTTGGAATCAGTTTTTCATTCACGAGGTCGTATTTATGCTTGGTTCTCTTTTCTGCTAATGGTTGTGATGGTCCTGCTTCACGAGCAGTCGACGAAGAGGCTTGCACCATTCTCATCGATGAAGCTTGTACACCCTCAGACATCGAAATGACTCTTTCAATTAGAAATTCTTCAAAAACTTTCTCTGCAACACTAAACTCGGTCGACATACGTGCTCGAGATTGAAAATCTTGGGTTCAGGGAGTAACTTAGACATGGAAATATGATAGAGGGAAATAGCGCAATGAGCACTGTGTAAAATCAACGAGTCTGTGTGCTTAGATTCACGATTAGAAAAAGTGTTCTCGGGGCATGGTGTGATGGAATAAATAGATAACTTGGAAACATATCTCTTGCAATGGGCGACAACGGGCAAGAAGCCTTCATTAACTCTATTTTTTCCGTTATGACGTGGTCCAATGGTTTGGTGGCAAACCATAAATGCCTTTCGACCCATTCAGAGGGTTAGATGAACGGTTATATGAGTCCCAATGGATATATTGCTTCGCTAGGGTGAAGTTCCATGTGACGTTGTTCTGTTATTCTGACAAAGTTCCAATTTTGCAATTTTTTCGTCTGCGAGGTTCCTTCTAGAACCTTCTATAACTTGTCGATCTTAGCTCTCTTCTTACTTAGCTTTCTAGCCTTCTTTCCAGTGAGCTTCATCTTAGTATGCCTTTTACCATTCTGATTCTTATCTTCTTGTGGCATAGTTACTTCGCGTTGTTGAGATTCTTTCCTAAGATTCGAGGGTGATGCTTCTTCTTTATCTAGAATAGGTACTTCAATATTCTGTGGGTTTTCTAGTGTTCTTGCAACTTCGACATCCAAGTCTCTGGAGTTAAATAACTTCAATCTATTCTTCTATTCTTCAATCAAGTGTGTGATCCTTCTAGTCATAAAATATTTTAACTCTTGCTTCTTCTGCTCTAAAACTTCTTCTTTTTTCCTTTTGGCATGATCTTTTTCAACCCAAGGTTTCCCTAGTAACATGATAAATGGGGCGTTGTTCTCAATAAATTTAATAATCTCAAAATATTCCTCTATCGAAGTTCTATTGGAATTCATAGATATCTTGGTGAGCTTTCCACATAGGTTTATCAGCTTTCCTCTAAATATCCCTATTCCTCCCGATGAAGGAGTCATAGCAGGCTTCCCTAAAAGTTCCCAAGTTCTTTCTGTCATTATATTCACCCGTGTTTCCTCATATAGAACACAGATAATGTCAAAGTCTCCTATTATTTATTCAAGGCATTCTTTTTCTTTGAACGTCTCTGATAAGTTGACATGTCAGTGGTCATTCAAGGTTTCTCTTATTTGCAACAATGCTTTCTATGATTCTTTCTGGGGTTCTTCCATTTCTGGATCGGCCTTAGGGTTTTCTTGTCCCATGTTCATTCCTTCAAGCTTAGAAATCATTCTAGGGTAATCCAATACTTCATGGTCCCTAGCTTTGCAGCAGAGACAAATAGGTCTTCTCCCAGGGAATTCCTTAGCAAGATGTCCTAGTTTTATGAAACTATAATAGAGGGTTAATCCTCTCTTTCTTTTAAATGATCCACAACTCTTTCTATACTACGTTCTAGGATCATATTAGCTAACTTGAAAAAAGTTATTTCCAGGATCCTACATCCACTTGTTAGTCCAAACATTCTTTCTATGCATAGGTATAACACATGTTTCACTATTCTTATCAGATCTATGCATATCAAACCTTCTTTCATCTATTAGGGCCCTAGTTTTCTTCAAGCTAGGACAAAATCTATCAACCATACCTAGATCCATGCTTTTGAAACAAAAA
>JZKD02S0504787.1:0-16900 GCA_000966675.3 Picea glauca | reverse complement strand
GGGATGCACGTAAATGGTATCATTCTTTACCCCCTGCTAAAATTTCTTCACTCTCAGAGTTTTATGCAGCTTTCATCGCCTATTGTCAGGAGTTTTATCCCTCTGAGTTAATTTGTCGTAACTGTGGTGAGGGATACCACAACTTTGTACAAAATGAAGTTATTTCTGACATAGGCTGTGAGAATAATCCTGATGACCTGGATCAGAAATCATTCCTTTCTCCTCCCCATTCATCTGCATCAGAGGAGTGTTATGGAAGTGATGAAGATCCCAGGGAGGAAGAAGACACCCTAAGTGAGCTGAGGGAACAGGTGAAGTATCTCTCTGTTCAATTAGAAAGGTTGAAATTTGAAGACTGTGCAGAGGATTTTCCAGCCTGGGAGGAAGAAGATGACCTGAGTGAACTAGTGGAGCAAGCGATATTCCCCACTCCCCAATGTGAAAAATTGGAATCTGAAGACAGCGAAGAGGATTTTCCAATCTTCGAGGCAGATGATCTAAGTATCTCTTTTGAAGATATTATTGAAGATTTCTTGGATGCGTTAGCATCTGCCCCCAATGAGCATGTTGTCTCAGATTTAAACAAAGAAGCCATTGTGGAAGAGGATTTCTCTTTCTTCCTTCATGATATTTCCCATGATTTATTTACATTTGGTATTGAAGAGAAGGATCGGGAGACCATTCACATTTCACAAGATCGGGGAGTGCATGGAAACGAGGAGGAGGAACCAAAGGAACGACTGAGTGCGCATTTCTTTTTCTATCCAGATCCAGTCAGCGAGCAGCCACCACCCAAGATCAGTGAGCCTACGACATTTGTCCACTCACCTGTGCTTGTTAGAGATATTCATCCACATGAGAACAATTGTGTAGTAGAGGAGGCTGCCTGTCGCCAATTTTCCAAAATTTGCCACTCATTCTATGATCCTGTCAGCGAGTACATGGAGTGGCATTTCCCCTATGCCTTGGAGCCTCCCTATTTCATCTCAACTACAGCCTGTAAGGAGGAGTTGAAGAATGTAACCATTCTGCTATCACGGTTACACCATCTACTGATGATCATTGACATAAGGAAGGAGATTCTATCAAGGAATCTACTTGAATGGCTATGGTGGAAATCTACTTTCACCTAGCCCCATGTAAAGTGTTTTATTAGTTTAGGATTGTATATAAATAAGCTCCTTTGAGCATGTATCTTTATTTTGTTGCTTTTATTTTTTGGCTTGTATTTTCAGCAGCGGGATGTTTTGAACCTGACTCCATAGCCCAAAAGCAAGGCACTGAAACTGCAAAATGAGTCCTTAGAGCATCACAGGGACGACTCTATCCCCCATGGAGCCTAATGTTAGAAACATTACTTGTCTTCGGCATCAGGATATCCAGGTCTGCAGGTTGCACGAGGAGCGCCCAAGCGCAGCGAACAGAAGAAGTCTTTTTCGGACTTAAAATCAAGCGAGCGGGCAAAATTATAGTGTCAACGGTCTGGATCCATCCATATGAGAATATCAACGGTTGGCAGGAAATCGCGAATAGAAAGGTGCGTCGAAGATAACGCCATGGATGGCGCCCATATTATGTGCAGGGAAAGATAACAGTCATCCATCCAGAGGACGNGTTGAAATTTGAAGACTGTGCAGAGGATTTTCCAGCCTGGGAGGAAGAAGATGACCTGAGTGAACTAGTGGAGCAAGCGATATTCCCCACTCCCCAATGTGAAAAATTGGAATCTGAAGACAGCGAAGAGGATTTTCCAATCTTCGAGGCAGATGATCTAAGTATCTCTTTTGAAGATATTATTGAAGATTTCTTGGATGCGTTAGCATCTGCCCCCAATGAGCATGTTGTCTCAGATTTAAACAAAGAAGCCATTATGGAAGAGGATTTCTCTTTCTTCCTTCATGATATTTCCCATGATTTATTTACATTTGGGATTGAAGAGAAGGATCGGGAGACCATTCACATTTCACAAGATCGGGGAGTGCACGGAAACGAGGAGGAGGAACCAAAGGAACGGTTGAGTGCGCATTTCTTTTTCTATCCAGATCCAGTCAGCGAGCAGCCACCACCCGAGATCAGTGAACCTATGACATTTGTCCACTCACCTGTGCTTGTTAGAGATATTCAGCCACATGAGAACAGTTGTGTAGTAGAGGAGGCTTCCTGTCGCCAATTTTCCAAAATTTTCCACTCATTCTATGATCCTGTCAGCGAGTACATGGAGTGGCATTTCCCCTATGCCTTGGAGCCGCCCTATTTCATCTCAACTACAGCCTGTAAGGAGGAGTTGAAGAATGTAACCATTCTGCTATCACGGTTACACCATCTGCTGATGATCATTGACATAAGGAAGGAGATTCTATCAAGGAATCTACTTGAATGGCTATGGTGGAAATCTACTTTCACCTAGCCCCATGTAAAGTGTTTTATTAGTTTAGGATTGTATATAAATAAGCTCCTTTGAGCATGTATCTTTATTTTGTTGCTTTTATTTTTTGGCTTGTATTTTCAGCAGCGGGATGTTTTGAACCTGACTCCATAGCCCAAAAGCAAGGCACTGAAACTGCAAAATGAGTCCTTAGAGCATCACAGGGACGACTCTATCCCCCATGGAGCCTAATGTTAGAAACATTACTTGTCTTCGGCATCAGGATATCCAGGTCTGCAGGTTGCACGAGGAGCGCCCAAGCGCAGCGAACAGAAGAAGTCTTTTTCGGACTTAAAATCAAGCGAGCGGGCAAAATTATAGTGTCAACGGTCTGGATCCATCCATATGAGAATATCAACGGTTGGCAGGAAATCGCGAATAGAAAGGTGCGTCGAAGATAACGCCATGGATGGCGCCCATATTATGTGCAGGGAAAGATAACAGTCATCCATCCAGAGGACGCGTGGCGCGAGATCCACTCGCGTCGACATTTTGGCAATCGGGAGTTCGAGAGGTAAAGGTCCCATGTTGTCCTATCTCTCGAAACCCCGAACCCCAAAAGCGCCGAAGGCGCTCAAAGTAGGGCCCGCAGTATCACAAGGCAATCTCGACCATCTGTCCACAGGAGACACCTGGCGTGCGATTAGGCTCCTCGCCTATTCTCTCATCGCGACTCCGACGCACAAAGAGCAGCTCCTTCATATCCCCAATGCGCAAGGTGCCAGGAGTGTCCAGGGCCCAGGCCCACGGCATCATCGGGAGAGTTCAGAGCCGTCAGATCTAGAGGGACGCATGGTGCCAGATTAAGCCATCTCGGCGTTTCACTCATCGCGATTTCAAGAAGCAAGGATTAGCTCCTCCCCATTCGCGAACGTCGAAGGCGCCATGGGAACGAGCACATGGTCACAGCCTGTGGTCACTTGGGAAAGAAAAGAGTTGTTCAAGAAGGGTCGAAGGCATCATGTATATTCACAGAAGGAATCACCGCAATCTCGAAGTGCCATTTGATCCAACCTCGATCCTGATTTTCACTTGGAGTAAATGAAGGTGAGAAAGGGGGGTTGAGGCCTCTCCTCATTCATTAAATGCGAGGAATGGAGGGTCTGGCAAGCGGACTGCTAGAGAGGGTCCTGTGTACCCATTTTTCCAGAGAAGCCATGCCAAGTTCTCGACTCGCCAAGGAGGTCTGCACATGCTATCTCAACTCTTAATGGCTCAGATACTTCCCTTGCAAGAGCCATGTGCAGTTAAGGTGGTGTCTAACAAAGAATAGCCGTCTGATTTGGCCGAGGGGACACCAAGTCTTGGGTGCACGATCGACCAGAGTCTACATGTGCAGACTCTCAGAAGACATGCAGACGCAATGTTTTTAATGCAACATCTTGTTTTTGTTGTTGTTGTTGTTTTTGAGTATATGTAGGCGTTTTCGCTATTTTTGTAGGGGTCGATGGTTGAGCTAGGCTCCCGATTGTAAAGTTTTGATGCAGCGTTGGTCGCTCTAGCTAATGTATAAGGCATTGGAGACTTCTTACTTTATGGATGTAAGCCTCTTTTCCATCTCTTTGTTTACTATGTTAGAACAACTCGGAATTGGAGGATCCAGTCAAGTTGTAGCTGTTATAGGATGATGTAGGTTGGATCACTGTAACAGTTGCATTGTTTCCAATCGGTTCCTGTGATTTTCTTAGCGCTGAATGACTTGGAATTGGAGGATCCAGTCGAGTCACCCCTCAGCTCCTTGAAACTTTGGACCAATAGGATCTTGGCTTCTGAGTTTTTCTTCCTCAAGCTTCTGAAGGCCTGTTGCCCGAGGTAGTCTTGCTCACCCTTCTCACAAGTCTTCCATATACCACCCTTTAATCAACATACTGACGGAAGTTGGATCAAGACCTCCCTTTCTTTCTACATACCAGACCCTGGTTCCTATGTCAATGCTAATTTCCTGGGTCTCTTTCCATTTGAACACCCCCATTTATTAAATCGTGACATAAAAATTGATGGTCGTCAGGCTATGCTCCTGCAAGTAATCCAGGAGTGACTTCTGACGCTAACAGGCGTAATTGATATCAGATATGTGTAGTTTTTACATGTTTTTGTTTTACTAAATGTTTTATTAATTAATTGATATCTGATATATAGCCCAATACTTTAATATGTCTCACCTGTCATTTAAAAAGGCATAGTTCCTCATAAACAAATTCAAGGAGCCAAATTATAGATTTCCCTTGGCGCTTGATATAATGTTGAAGCATGATAAAATAAGTAATTACATCTACTTGCATGCCTTGATTAATGTCGAGGTGCGACCACTTAAGAATTAGACCATCGTGCGCCATGAATAACGTTGATATATGGCGATATGTGTTAATAGTTTATTCTTGCATCCACTAAATTAATGAGTGATTTATTGAGTAGATAGACTTTGTTTTGTGCGATGAAAATATAATGTAATGAATGATTGTTGTATATATTAGACTTATTGCACGCACTGAAAATATAATGTAATGTATGATTGTTTAGATATTAGACTTTTTGCGCAAATGGAATTTAATGTAATAAATGATGGTTTAGGTATTAGACTTCTTGTGCACAATGAAAATATGATGTAATGAAGTATTTTTTAGATATTAGTCTTCTTACATGAACTAAATTTAATGTGATGGATGATTGCATTTATGCTAATGGTTAAGTGGTTAGATTGTGTGGCTCTACGAACTAATGTTGATGCATAATTGTTTACGCTTTTGATTACTCGCGTGCATTGAAATAATGGTGATGCATGATTAGTTTAGTAACAAAATTTACTTGTGTGCTTTAATTTAAGTGGGTGTGTGATTGCTTCATAATTATTCTCTTGCACCTTTGAATTTAATGTTAATCACTCTTGCGTCATGAACAAGTTGCTATTTAATCTTGCATCTTGAATTTATGTTGATATGTGATTGATTTAGTAATTTTTTTTCTCTTGCGCCATTAATTAAGTTGACTTGTGATTGTTCTAGAGTTTTTTAACTCACACACAACGAATATTTAATGTTGATGAATGGTCGTTAAAAATTGATATTACATGCACCATAATTTAAATGTTGATGTATGATTGACAAAGATGATGATTACCCTTGCACCATGATTAATTCATGATTAGGATTGAATGATTGATCAAGTTGATGTGGAATTGATTGTTAGTGGGATGTAGACACCTTCGTGTTCCTCAGAACAGTCGCCATCCTTGAAACCTTAAATGGTCAAAATCAACTGGATCTTGGGCTTGAGTGTTGCTTATATGTACTGGAGGTCCTAGCCTTGCAGAGTAGGTTGGGCGGGTAGTATCTTTTTGTCATTCTTATGTTATATTTATGATTCTTATGTTATCATTATGTTATCTCATGTTATCCTTATGTTATCTAATGATTATATTTATGTGATGAGTTGAGCGATTAAAATTATTGATGATTCCAGTTGATTGTGATGAGTTAATCTTGCGTCGTCATTCATGATGCTTTCAATTTTGTGTCGTTATTAAATTATTATGATGTGTTGACTATATGGCATTATTAAAATATTTTGATGCATTGGTCGCGACATTATTTGATTATGACGATGAGACGCTTGTAATTCCTTTAATTATGATGTCGTTGATTATGAAATATTGAATTATTTGTTGACGTAATTCTTAATGATTTAAATAAATAAATAAATTACCTTGTGCTTCACTTTTTCTTAGGCATAACGGAGGGGCCGTTACAGAAAAGGGTGTGTACTTATCTCGCGTCTGGTTGAATTCTCGTCATCCTTGTATCCTTGCGAAGTAGGAAGTGTGTGACTCGAGAGGAGGAGTGGCATCACAGTAGCCTAATGGGTTCCCTCACAAGAAAAGGGAACCATCATCAAAATGCATATCCATAAACATAATTCATTCATGATTTTTAACCAGATACCATACCAAAGAACAATTATTTTTATCAACCCATCACGGGTTTTCATGAGTTCTTTAAAATACAGAGGTTATCATGAAATTAACCATTACAACTTTTAAAATAAATATACACCGCATCATATCATAGGAGTATTTACCAGTACTAGTAGAGAGTTAAAAATTACAAAGAATTATTTACCAATGCCAGTACCAAGTGAAAAATTACAAAGAGTAATTACGTTCAGTAGTCAAAGAGAAGTATTTACCAATGCTAGTATAGAGATGAAATATTTACATAGGATAATCACAAAGAATAGTTTCAGAGAAGAATCTAGTACATAGACTAAATTACCGAAATTAATCACGAATAGCGTGTTGACGATTAAAATCACAACGATGAATTCCACCCGCAAAGGATTTCTAAGCACTATTATTTAATTATGATAATAATATAATACTAGTAGGTGGGACTCCCTTGTAGACTAGAGGTGCAAAGATAGGCATATTACACTTATATGGTGTTGTTGTTATGATGTTGCCTACACAGTCTGATACATTTGATGATGTAGTCTTGGTCTCATTGGATATGATAAATGGGTGGTTGATGCATGGTTGTTAAATGCTTGTGATACAGGGAATTTCTATGGTTGTGAGAATCATATTGTTTATAGTTGTTATGTTATGTTGTATTATGTTATAACATTGGTTACTAATCCATATATGATTTATGAAAAGGATAAAAAAATTGTGAGTTTGATCAAAACAAAGAGAAAAAGGAACTATGTATTAGTCCTAAGGCCATGGTAAAAGACTACATATAAACTTTAAATGAATGTATAAATGGATACAAGTGTTGGACCTAGTTGTTATACTATGTGATTTGTTAAAAATTATATATGGAGGCACATATGGTAATGTTAATATGTGATTATCATTGAAATTACGGTAAGAGGATAACGTATAGACATGATATATCTTGGGTGGTGCACTATGCAATTGATATGGTTTCAAATCTATACAAAGGATATGGCATTGAATTTTGGGATTGAATATGGTTTGATGTTAATGGTGGATGTTATGTTAGTGGGTTGGATCGTACATGGAATTAAATAAGGCCATGTAAGGAAGTGACGTGAATTTACTGCACATCACTCCAAACCTCCCTTGAGACCATCACCCTAGCATAGTTGCATTCTTTCTCTGTTGGTTGTGGAAGCTCCATGTTTTCAGGATTGAAAGGGGAAAACTTGACCAGTTTGTCATTGAAGCGATTTTCTCACAGGTATGGCTCTTAGTTTTCGATCCATGATGGAATCTCTGTATTATGAATCAAATGGTGGCTCAGGAATGCATGGGTTCTATATTTTCTTGAGTTTTCGACTAAGTGTAAATATTTTGTTATGGGTTCTCTATGATTACTACGAAATGTTGGTATTTGTAAGCGAAGTATGGGTGTTATTGACTATAAATTTTGTGCGTTGGTTATTTACTCGGTCATCTTGGGTTTTTATGATGGTTCTCTATGAAATAGTGATAGCAGTGGTGCAACGAGCTTTATGTTTTATGGTTGAATGGTTTTAACCAGAAGTTTGTGTATTAGTGGCTTTCAACTCTTTTTCCCTCTCAGTCGTTGTTGTGATATTTATCCAAGTTGCGAAGCACCTGTCAACAATGGTGTGTTTCTTTTGTATAAATCCTAGAGCTATTGTTTGATGACTCATTCTTTATTTTCATTTCATTGAAATCTTTCTACAATCAAGTCTTGGTGGGCCCAGAATGTTTAATAGAGGCCTGTGTATATATTGAGTTGATACGAGTTGTGTCCTGACATTCTTTTCACAAAGAATTTTCACACCCTCCCTCTCATCTCTATTAATGATGACTGTTATGTTGTGTGACTTCACTGTCAATTGTTTTCAAAAGTTATCGACCTATGGGGTGTTGGAAAGAGACATTATCTCTGTGTCTTTAAATTACCCTTCATTGTTTAAATTAACCCTTGTTCCTTTTTGAAAAAACTTAGAGGAATTTGTGTGTTCCTAGGTTGTTTAGATCGAATTTCTTTATTCTCCACTCGTGTATTCTCTTATGGTTCTATCGGAGCTTGGAGTTATAAGATGAAGGACTGTGTTTTTTTTTAAAAGAGCATGGCTCTCTGCTTTTTCTTTTTCAATATTATATTTGAGGCATGTGGTTGTTACTCAATGGTAAATGAATATGAGGATATAAAAGACCATGAGCTCTCTGTGTTTTTTTAAAGACGGTCAGGATTCCATTGTCTCTCTGTATTTATTTTATAAAGAGCTTGACTTGGAATCTGATTTGATTCTACCTTCCTCGGGCAACTCCTAGGGTTTGTCAATATTTTGGTTTTAATGATTGCGGAATTTTTAAGGGCACGGTCTCTTTCGCTTCAAGAACCATCTCTTAGTCAAATCTTTATGTTCCTCTATGTGATGAATTTGTTTGAAAAGAAAGAGAAGTATGGTTACGTACAACTAGGAGCTATCCTTCTAATCGAGTATGGTCCCTCTTACTGTGTTTAATCCCAACATGATTGTGATTACATTTAAAGATAAGAAGACACTTGTGTGAATGATTGTTTCACCAAGCACGATCATGGTTCTGTCAGAGTTTAACAAAGATTCTTGTGTGTCAATTTAGTTATGTTCTTTTCATACATCTGATGGGAATCATTGTGCAGACTATGATTGTTTTAAAAAGAAGTCTATACATATTAATCCACACAAGTATCAATCTCGGGGTTATGCTTTTGGGGTAGATTGTTATTGTCGAATCAATATTGTGTCAATGATATGATTGAATACCTATGTATATGATTGGTTCATCGAGAACTCTCTTAAGTATGTCCATTGTTTAAAAAAAGGAAACTCTGTGTGCTTAAATCAAGCCTGATTTTTGTTAAAGGACGGTGAGTGTTGATTGCTATCATGGGTCTATTATTCATTACCAAGGATGAATGTTGGACATAGATAACAAGGATTGTTGTGCATGTTTTGTTTATTTTAAAATAAGAGATCAAGATTTGAGCATGCATTACTATTGAATTTGAAATGTTTGCATAAGTCATAATACATAGACTGTTATAAATTAAATATTTCTGAGAAATTAATTTGTTTTATTGATACAACAAGCAGTTTGTATGCAATTGAGGAACAATGAATGTCCTGGTCTTGGAAGTGGATGCTTTTTGGATTAAATTTGAAACAGAGTTATGATAGTTGATTGATTTAATTTATTTTATGAACAATATCCATCTAATTCCCTCTCATTTTCTCACTTTTTCACTCATTATAAATCCCNGTTTAGGATTGTATATAAATAAGCTCCTTTGAGCATGTATCTTTATTTTGTTGCTTTTATTTTTTGGCTTGTATTTTCAGCAGCGGGATGTTTTGAACCTGACTCCATAGCCCAAAAGCAAGGCACTGAAACTGCAAAATGAGTCCTTAGAGCATCACAGGGACGACTCTATCCCCCATGGAGCCTAATGTTAGAAACATTACTTGTCTTCGGCATCAGGATATCCAGGTCTGCAGGTTGCACGAGGAGCGCCCAAGCGCAGCGAACAGAAGAAGTCTTTTTCGGACTTAAAATCAAGCGAGCGGGCAAAATTATAGTGTCAACGGTCTGGATCCATCCATATGAGAATATCAACGGTTGGCAGGAAATCGCGAATAGAAAGGTGCGTCGAAGATAACGCCATGGATGGCGCCCATATTATGTGCAGGGAAAGATAACAGTCATCCATCCAGAGGACGTGTGGTGCGAGATCCACTCGCGTCGGCATTTTGGCAATCGGGAGTTCGAGAGGTAAAGGTCCCATGTTGTCCTATCTCTCGAAACCCCGAACCCCGAAAGTGCCGAAGGCGCTCAAAGTAGGGCCCGCAGTATCACGAGGCAATCTCGACCATCCGTCCACAGGAGACACCTGGCGTGCGATTAGTCTCCTCGCCTATTCGCTCATCGCGACTCCGACGCACAAAGAGAAGCTCCTTCATATCCCCGATGCGCAAGGTGCCAGGAGTGTCCAGGGCCCGGGCCCACGGCATCATCGGGAGAGTTCAGAGCCGTTAGATCTAGAGGGACGCATGGTGCCAGATTAAGCCATCTCGGCGTTTCACTCATCGCGATTTCAAGAAGCAAGGATTAGCTCCTCCCCATTCGCGAACGTCGAAGGCGCCATGGGAGCGAGCACATGGTCACAGCCTGTGGTCACTTGGGAAAGAAAAGGGTTGTTCAAGAAGGGTCGAAGGCATCATGTATATTCACAGAAGGAATCACCGCAATCTCGAAGTGCCATTTGATCCAACCTCGATCCTGATTTTCACTTGGAGTAAATGAAGGTGAGAAAGGGGGGTTGAGGCCTCTCCTCATTCATTAAATGCGAGGAATGGAGGGTCTGGCAAGCGGACTGCTAGAGAGGGTCCTGTGTACCCATTTTTCCAGAGAAGCCATGCCAAGTTCTCGACTCGCCAAGGAGGTCTGCACATGCTATCTCAACTCTTAATGGCTCAGATACTTCCCTTGCAAGAGCCATGTGCAGTTAAGGTGGTGTCTAACAAAGAATAGCCGTCTGATTTGGCCGAGGGGACACCAAGTCTTGGGTGCACGATCGACCAGAGTCTACATGTGCAGACTCTCAGAAGACATGCAGACGCAATGTTTTTAATGCAACATCTTGTTTTTGTTGTTGTTGTTGTTTTTGAGTATATGTAGGCGTTTTCGCTATTTTTGTAGGGGTCGATGGTTGAGCTAGGCTCCCGATTGTAAAGTTTTGATGCAGCGTTGGTCGCTCTAGCTAATGTATAAGGCATTGGAGACTTCTTACTTTATGGATGTAAGCCTCTTTTCCATCTCTTTGTTTACTATGTTAGAACAACTCGGAATTGGAGGATCCAGTCAAGTTGTAGCTGTTATAGGATGATGTAGGTTGGATCACTGTAACAGTTGCATTGTTTCCAATCGGTTCCTGTGATTTTCTTAGCGCTGAATGACTTGGAATTGGAGGATCCAGTCGAGTCACCCCTCAGCTCCTTGAAACTTTGGACCAATAGGATCTTGGCTTCTGAGTTTTTCTTCCTCAAGCTTCTGAAGGCCTGTTGCCCGAGGTAGTCTTGCTCACCCTTCTCACAAGTCTTCCATATACCACCCTTTAATCAACATACTGACGGAAGTTGGATCAAGACCTCCCTTTCTTTCTACATACCAGACCCTGGTTCCTATGTCAATGCTAATTTCCTGGGTCTCTTTCCATTTGAACACCCCCATTTATTAAATCGTGACATAAAAATTGATGGTCGTCAGGCTATGCTCCTGCAAGTAATCCAGGAGTGACTTCTGACGCTAACAGGCGTAATTGATATCAGATATGTGTAGTTTTTACATGTTTTTGTTTTACTAAATGTTTTATTAATTAATTGATATCTGATATATAGCCCAATACTTTAATATGTCTCACCTGTCATTTAAAAAGGCATAGTTCCTCATAAACAAATTCAAGGAGCCAAATTATAGATTTCCCTTGGCGCTTGATATAATGTTGAAGCATGATAAAATAAGTAATTACATCTACTTGCATGCCTTGATTAATGTCGAGGTGCGACCACTTAAGAATTAGACCATCGTGCGCCATGAATAACGTTGATATATGGCGATATGTGTTAATAGTTTATTCTTGCATCCACTAAATTAATGAGTGATTTATTGAGTAGATAGACTTTGTTTTGTGCGATGAAAATATAATGTAATGAATGATTGTTGTATATATTAGACTTATTGCACGCACTGAAAATATAATGTAATGTATGATTGTTTAGATATTAGACTTTTTGCGCAAATGGAATTTAATGTAATAAATGATGGTTTAGGTATTAGACTTCTTGTGCACAATGAAAATATGATGTAATGAAGTATTTTTTAGATATTAGTCTTCTTACATGAACTAAATTTAATGTGATGGATGATTGCATTTATGCTAATGGTTAAGTGGTTAGATTGTGTGGCTCTACGAACTAATGTTGATGCATAATTGTTTACGCTTTTGATTACTCGCGTGCATTGAAATAATGGTGATGCATGATTAGTTTAGTAACAAAATTTACTTGTGTGCTTTAATTTAAGTGGGTGTGTGATTGCTTCATAATTATTCTCTTGCACCTTTGAATTTAATGTTAATCACTCTTGCGTCATGAACAAGTTGCTATTTAATCTTGCATCTTGAATTTATGTTGATATGTGATTGATTTAGTAATTTTTTTTCTCTTGCGCCATTAATTAAGTTGACTTGTGATTGTTCTAGAGTTTTTTAACTCACACACAACGAATATTTAATGTTGATGAATGGTCGTTAAAAATTGATATTACATGCACCATAATTTAAATGTTGATGTATGATTGACAAAGATGATGATTACCCTTGCACCATGATTAATTCATGATTAGGATTGAATGATTGATCAAGTTGATGTGGAATTGATTGTTAGTGGGATGTAGACACCTTCGTGTTCCTCAGAACAGTCGCCATCCTTGAAACCTTAAATGGTCAAAATCAACTGGATCTTGGGCTTGAGTGTTGCTTATATGTACTGGAGGTCCTAGCCTTGCAGAGTAGGTTGGGCGGGTAGTATCTTTTTGTCATTCTTATGTTATATTTATGATTCTTATGTTATCATTATGTTATCTCATGTTATCCTTATGTTATCTAATGATTATATTTATGTGATGAGTTGAGCGATTAAAATTATTGATGATTCCAGTTGATTGTGATGAGTTAATCTTGCGTCGTCATTCATGATGCTTTCAATTTTGTGTCGTTATTAAATTATTATGATGTGTTGACTATATGGCATTATTAAAATATTTTGATGCATTGGTCGCGACATTATTTGATTATGACGATGAGACGCTTGTAATTCCTTTAATTATGATGTCGTTGATTATGAAATATTGAATTATTTGTTGACGTAATTCTTAATGATTTAAATAAATAAATAAATTACCTTGTGCTTCACTTTTTCTTAGGCATAACGGAGGGGCCGTTACAGAAAAGGGTGTGTACTTATCTCGCGTCTGGTTGAATTCTCGTCATCCTTGTATCCTTGCGAAGTAGGAAGTGTGTGACTCGAGAGGAGGAGTGGCATCACAGTAGCCTAATGGGTTCCCTCACAAGAAAAGGGAACCATCATCAAAATGCATATCCATAAACATAATTCATTCATGATTTTTAACCAGATACCATACCAAAGAACAATTATTTTTATCAACCCATCACGGGTTTTCATGAGTTCTTTAAAATACAGAGGTTATCATGAAATTAACCATTACAACTTTTAAAATAAATATACACCGCATCATATCATAGGAGTATTTACCAGTACTAGTAGAGAGTTAAAAATTACAAAGAATTATTTACCAATGCCAGTACCAAGTGAAAAATTACAAAGAGTAATTACGTTCAGTAGTCAAAGAGAAGTATTTACCAATGCTAGTATAGAGATGAAATATTTACATAGGATAATCACAAAGAATAGTTTCAGAGAAGAATCTAGTACATAGACTAAATTACCGAAATTAATCACGAATAGCGTGTTGACGATTAAAATCACAACGATGAATTCCACCCGCAAAGGATTTCTAAGCACTATTATTTAATTATGATAATAATATAATACTAGTAGGTGGGACTCCCTTGTAGACTAGAGGTGCAAAGATAGGCATATTACACTTATATGGTGTTGTTGTTATGATGTTGCCTACACAGTCTGATACATTTGATGATGTAGTCTTGGTCTCATTGGATATGATAAATGGGTGGTTGATGCATGGTTGTTAAATGCTTGTGATACAGGGAATTTCTATGGTTGTGAGAATCATATTGTTTATAGTTGTTATGTTATGTTGTATTATGTTATAACATTGGTTACTAATCCATATATGATTTATGAAAAGGATAAAAAAATTGTGAGTTTGATCAAAACAAAGAGAAAAAGGAACTATGTATTAGTCCTAAGGCCATGGTAAAAGACTACATATAAACTTTAAATGAATGTATAAATGGATACAAGTGTTGGACCTAGTTGTTATACTATGTGATTTGTTAAAAATTATATATGGAGGCACATATGGTAATGTTAATATGTGATTATCATTGAAATTACGGTAAGAGGATAACGTATAGACATGATATATCTTGGGTGGTGCACTATGCAATTGATATGGTTTCAAATCTATACAAAGGATATGGCATTGAATTTTGGGATTGAATATGGTTTGATGTTAATGGTGGATGTTATGTTAGTGGGTTGGATCGTACATGGAATTAAATAAGGCCATGTAAGGAAGTGACGTGAATTTACTGCACATCACTCCAAACCTCCCTTGAGACCATCACCCTAGCATAGTTGCATTCTTTCTCTGTTGGTTGTGGAAGCTCCATGTTTTCAGGATTGAAAGGGGAAAACTTGACCAGTTTGTCATTGAAGCGATTTTCTCACAGGTATGGCTCTTAGTTTTCGATCCATGATGGAATCTCTGTATTATGAATCAAATGGTGGCTCAGGAATGCATGGGTTCTATATTTTCTTGAGTTTTCGACTAAGTGTAAATATTTTGTTATGGGTTCTCTATGATTACTACGAAATGTTGGTATTTGTAAGCGAAGTATGGGTGTTATTGACTATAAATTTTGTGCGTTGGTTATTTACTCGGTCATCTTGGGTTTTTATGATGGTTCTCTATGAAATAGTGATAGCAGTGGTGCAACGAGCTTTATGTTTTATGGTTGAATGGTTTTAACCAGAAGTTTGTGTATTAGTGGCTTTCAACTCTTTTTCCCTCTCAGTCGTTGTTGTGATATTTATCCAAGTTGCGAAGCACCTGTCAACAATGGTGTGTTTCTTTTGTATAAATCCTAGAGCTATTGTTTGATGACTCATTCTTTATTTTCATTTCATTGAAATCTTTCTACAATCAAGTCTTGGTGGGCCCAGAATGTTTAATAGAGGCCTGTGTATATATTGAGTTGATACGAGTTGTGTCCTGACATTCTTTTCACAAAGAATTTTCACACCCTCCCTCTCATCTCTATTAATGATGACTGTTATGTTGTGTGACTTCACTGTCAATTGTTTTCAAAAGTTATCGACCTATGGGGTGTTGGAAAGAGACATTATCTCTGTGTCTTTAAATTACCCTTCATTGTTTAAATTAACCCTTGTTCCTTTTTGAAAAAACTTAGAGGAATTTGTGTGTTCCTAGGTTGTTTAGATCGAATTTCTTTATTCTCCACTCGTGTATTCTCTTATGGTTCTATCGGAGCTTGGAGTTATAAGATGAAGGACTGTGTTTTTTTTTAAAAGAGCATGGCTCTCTGCTTTTTCTTTTTCAATATTATATTTGAGGCATGTGGTTGTTACTCAATGGTAAATGAATATGAGGATATAAAAGACCATGAGCTCTCTGTGTTTTTTTAAAGACGGTCAGGATTCCATTGTCTCTCTGTATTTATTTTATAAAGAGCTTGACTTGGAATCTGATTTGATTCTACCTTCCTCGGGCAACTCCTAGGGTTTGTCAATATTTTGGTTTTAATGATTGCGGAATTTTTAAGGGCACGGTCTCTTTCGCTTCAAGAACCATCTCTTAGTCAAATCTTTATGTTCCTCTATGTGATGAATTTGTTTGAAAAGAAAGAGAAGTATGGTTACGTACAACTAGGAGCTATCCTTCTAATCGAGTATGGTCCCTCTTACTGTGTTTAATCCCAACATGATTGTGATTACATTTAAAGATAAGAAGACACTTGTGTGAATGATTGTTTCACCAAGCACGATCATGGTTCTGTCAGAGTTTAACAAAGATTCTTGTGTGTCAATTTAGTTATGTTCTTTTCATACATCTGATGGGAATCATTGTGCAGACTATGATTGTTTTAAAAAGAAGTCTATACATATTAATCCACACAAGTATCAATCTCGGGGTTATGCTTTTGGGGTAGATTGTTATTGTCGAATCAATATTGTGTCAATGATATGATTGAATACCTATGTATATGATTGGTTCATCGAGAACTCTCTTAAGTATGTCCATTGTTTAAAAAAAGGAAACTCTGTGTGCTTAAATCAAGCCTGATTTTTGTTAAAGGACGGTGAGTGTTGATTGCTATCATGGGTCTATTATTCATTACCAAGGATGAATGTTGGACATAGATAACAAGGATTGTTGTGCATGTTTTGTTTATTTTAAAATAAGAGATCAAGATTTGAGCATGCATTACTATTGAATTTGAAATGTTTGCATAAGTCATAATACATAGACTGTTATAAATTAAATATTTCTGAGAAATTAATTTGTTTTATTGATACAACAAGCAGTTTGTATGCAATTGAGGAACAATGAATGTCCTGGTCTTGGAAGTGGATGCTTTTTGGATTAAATTTGAAACAGAGTTATGATAGTTGATTGATTTAATTTATTTTATGAACAATATCCATCTAATTCCCTCTCATTTTCTCACTTTTTCACTCATTATAAATCCC
>JZKD02S0504754.1:0-16900 GCA_000966675.3 Picea glauca | reverse complement strand
TAAATAGGCACCCAGACTGGTACAACTTTCGCCACCAAAAAGGGTGCTTGTGGAGGCTACAGGGGGTGCTAAGTCGGGGACGACTTCGTGGCACTAGGTGTCCCCCCTTCTTGAGTGCCCAAGTATTCTGGGTTGACCTGTGGAGCTAGATAAGGGCCTTGTTTGCCCTTCTTCTTGAGCACCCAACAATCATTTTGGCCAAAGCAGTAAGAGTCTAGGGGTAGACACATAGTCTAGGCTTGCATCTCAAAACCTTAATCCCCCTAATCAAAGAGATAATCTAAAATTCTCATAAAATTTATCTACAACACTTTCACAACACTTGTGCTTTACATTTCAGTATCTTTAGTTGTGCAAGCTTTGTTGTTCAAGGCATTTTCATGTTTATGGGTTTACTTCACTAGCAATTTCATTTCCAAGTACTTTGCTTTCAAGTTGAGCATATTTACTTTCAATTTCCTTTATCTTTAAAGTTGTGTATCTGACTTGGGCATTCTACCTTCATGTTGCACACCATGTCTTTGGGGAACTTGCTTGTAGTTTCCTCTTGCTTCAGAAGTTGCGCATTGGTTCTATTTTGTTGGCTCTTCCTCAAATTTCAGTTCATTTGCTTAAGTTGCGCATTTGCTTTATTTCCAAGTTGTTTGAAGTGTATCCTTCATTGTTTGATTATCTAATGTTCATGGTATATTTGGTCTAGCTATTCTAGGGTTCTTTGTCTATATTGTGCTATTATCTAACTTGCAGCTCCATTGTATATTTTTTCTTAGCATTATTTCATTTTGTAACTTATTGTAAAGATTATTTCTTTGTAATTAGATCACATGTTTATTCTTTGTATTCTTTGTGTATAAAGTTATAAACTCAATTGACCCCTTGCCCAATCTCTATGCACTAGTCTTAGTTGTCCTTTAGGGAAAGTTTTTGATTGTCATTAAAGCTTTGCATTTGCATTGTTGCTTGTCATATAGGTTAGATTCCCCCCTAACTTAACAAATTAAAATTAACTCCTAGAATTCATTAAACAACTCACATAGTAAGTAGGGTCTACCCCCCTTGGCTTCCATAGGAGTAAGTCTAGACATAAGAATTCCAAATCGAGGTGACAGTGGGTTTGGACTTAGACATTGTGCCTCCAAGGACACACCAAGTGGCTTGGAGACTTTTCCACACTTGCAGGTGTGTATAAGGACGAAAACATCTTTGGCACCACTGCCGGGGATAAGTATTTTATCCTTGGTCAAAACGAGTTAATCTAATTTATTCTTTAAAAACTAAGTAATAAATTTACCCCTAATTTTTTTTAACTTGGATTGGTTATTCAATTTTTTCTTACTCTCCAAGTGGCGACTCCATCTGATAATTCTTTGAGGTATACTGCTAGGAGCAATCCGAGAGGATTGGTTTAATCTTTTCCCTAACCTGAAAAGGTTTATAGGAGGAGAATAAATAGACTTGTTCCTCGTAGGCTACTTGAAAGTCTTGGAGAAGAAGCAATCTCTGATCTCCAATTCTTGTTTGCAACTAATAATCCTATAACTGTTAATACTACAACAACTAACTCTAATTCAATTATGGGTGATCTACTAAGGCCTTTGGACTTTGCAGCTATTCAAGGTGCTCCTCATGCAATTCCTAACAAAGCTATTGAGAAATTGTGTGCTTTTCAGGGGAATAATGTTGTTAGTGCCAGATCTCACATCTTAAATGTTGATTTGTGTATTGGGAAATGGTGCAATGGTCACAATTAGGAGGATGTAAAGATGACCTTGTTTGTATATTCTTTAGAGGGGGATGTTGCTGATTGGTTTTCAAAACAAGATCCCAACAAATTTGGCACCTTTGCCGAAATTCAGAAAGATTTTAGAGAAAGGTGGGGTGATCAGAAAGAGGATTGACATTTGCTAGCTTCCCTTAGTACAAGTCAGAAAAAAGAGAATGAAACTATGGATGAGTTCAATAAAAAGTTTAACGACTTGGTCAAAAGTCTCCCTGCAACTATCAAACCTCCTGATGCATCTATTTTAATCCATTACATGGAGGCCTTTGAGGGGGAAATGAGATATCAACTAAGGGATAAGGATCGACAAACTCTTAAGGATGCACAAAATTTTGCAGTAAGGATGGACAAAAATATGCAAGACGCTAGGAAGTCTAATATTCCTGGTTTTTTGAGAGGAGCTTCTTCCAAGAATGTTGAGGAGAGGAAGAAGAAAGTAGAAGGTCAAGAGTCTTCTAATGATAGCATTAAGGAGCTAACTCAATTGATCAAACAAATGGAAATTAACCGTGCAAATAAGATGAATACTTTGCAAAATAGATTGATCACTATGGAGAGGACACAAGCTAGTAGATCCCATCACAAGCCAAATGATAAATGGCCAAAGAGACCTCCTCCCCAATATCAAAGGCCACCAAATCCTTTTGAGTCCACCAACTTGGTTGATCATCAAGCCATACCTTATTGTATACCTTGTGGTGAATTTCATGAGGAAATGACTTGCTCAGTTTTCCTTGAAGGTTGTGATGAAGAAGATTATTCTAACTCAGGAAATGAACAACTTAACATGTGTGGTAGAAAGTACAATGTTGGAATGCATGACTGGATGGAATTTTCTAAACAAGGTAGTAATGCTAGTTGCATGAATAATGTTGTAGATAAGGCAACAAAAAAATTTGGGCCTAAGCCTACTCCACAACAAGTGTCAGAAATGACCAAATATAGAGGCATTACTTACCAAAGGAATGGAAACATAAATCAATATAGGAATCAAGCAAACATTCCTAAGGTAGCTCCTTCCCCTCCTAAATCAAATGTACATGCAAATTCAGATTTAAATATTGATTTATGAGGATGGCTCAATAATGCGAAAATGTTGGTTCCTGTGTTAGAAATTATGAAGATCCCTTCTCAAAGGGAAAATTTTCTTAAAGCCATAGAAGATCCTCCTCAGAACATTGTTGATAGACAACCAACTGCAACCAACTGTATCTTACCAACATGCACCAGTAATTTTGTAGAACTGGGATAGGGGGAATGAAAAGAATCAACCTTTTTTCCTTTCTCTACTTGTGAACAATCATCTCCTTCATAATTGCATGCTTGATTTAGGAGCTAGCTCAAATGTTATGACTAAGAAGGTAATGGAACAATTGAACTTAAGAATATCTAGGCCTTACCATAACATTTGTGCCATGGATAGTAAAATGATTAAGGTGCATGGATTGATTAAAAGTTTGCAAGTACATTTGGCTGCTTTCCAAGACATCATGATTGAAATGGATATAGTTGTGATAGATGTACCTGATGCTTGGGGAATGTTGCTTTCAAGAAAGACAATTGTATATTTGGGGGGTAATTTACAAATGGACCTAACTTATGCTACCATCCCTACTACTTTTAAGAAAAACACAGAATTGGAAAGAAGGTATCATGTAGAAGACCCAAGGAATCCTAGGAATGAGTTAAAGTATAAAGAGGATGATCTTGGTAATTATGCTATCTTATCTAACTCTTTAGGACCTATAGAAGAATAAATTAAAGAGGAAAGAGTTGATGAGATTTGGTATTTAGATTTTGATGGTGCTTTTTCTAGAGCTGGAAAGGGTGCCGGAATAGTCATCGAAACACCATCTGGTCAGGAATTTAAGTTTTCTTATAGATTGGAGTTTGATGCTACAAATAATGTGGCTGGATATGAATCTTTGTTGCTTGGTTTGGAGATTTGCAAAGACATGGGTGTCAAATGTTTGAACATTAAGGGAGATTCAGATTTAGTCATACAATAGCTCGAGAACAAATTTTCCTGCAAATATGAAAGGTTGAAAAAGTATAGGAATGCAATATGGGACTCCATACAAAGTCTAGATGCTTTGAATCTTATTTCAATTCCTAGAGAACAAAATTCTAAGGCAGATGAGCTATCTATAGCTGTATCCACTCTTCAACTTTCCCATGATTTGATTAAGGAAAATATTTCAAGGGGAGTTATTTTTAGGCCCTTAGTTCCAGATAATATGGATCATTGGCAAATATTTGATGATGATAAATAGGTCATTAGATTCCTGAATCAAATAGAAGAATTTTCTGAATTTCATGTCAACGAGAAAGAAGAGGGTTGTAATTATACAAAGAATGACAATAAGGTTAATCCAGTTCCTAGGCGCCTTATTGCACAAGAAAGATTATTTGATAGGAAAGATGGTCACAAATCAAAGGCAGAAACAAGTATAAAACCAAGTGACCACCTTGAGGTCAACATAGGAACTGATAAAGAGCCCAAGATGGTGAAAGTAGGAAAAAGCACTCCCATAGAAGAAAGAAAAGAAATTATCAAGTTGTTAAAAGAGTATAGGGATGTTTTGGCTTTCACTTATGATGAACTCAAGGTATATAGGGAAGATGTGATTCATCATGTTATTCCTTTAAAGGAATAAGCCCTTTAGACAGAAGTTGAGGTAGATTAATCCCAAATTAGCTCCTTTGGTCCAAAAGGAGTTACAAAAAATGTTAGCAGTAGGAATTATAGGCCAAACTAGACATTCTTCATGGTATTCAAACTTAGTTGTAGCTAGAAAGAAGAATGGTTTTATCAGGCTATGTATAGATTTCAGAAACTTGAACATTTCATGCACAAAGGATAACTATCCCCTCCCCAAAATGGAAACATTGCTACAAAGGGTAATAGCATCATGAATGATTCCAATGCTTGACATATTTTTAGGATATAATCAGATCGGGGTCAAGGAAGAAGATAGGCATAAAACTACTTTCACTACTCCATGGGGTACCTTTGAATATATAAGAATTCCTTTTGGATTATCTAATGCTGGAGCTAATTTTCAAAGAGATATGGATTATGCCTTTAAGGGGTTAATTGGAAAAATCATTGAAATTTATCAGGATGATTTAACAATGTTTTCTAAGGATGGGAAGAGTCACATTGGTCACCTAAAACAAGTTTTTGAAAGGTGTAGAGAGTTTGGAATTTCTTTGAATCTTGCTAAGTCAGTTTTTGGGGTAACAGAAGGGAAACTCTTGGGCTACATAATTTCAAAATATGGGGTCAAGTCAGAACCAGAGAGAGTAGAGGAAATTTAAAAAGTCCCTTTGCCTATTACTAAAAAAGATCTCCAAACCTTCTTGGGCCAAAACAATTTTGTCTATAGGTTCATTCCAAATTATGCAGAAATAGTGAAGCCTATCTATAAGTTGCTTAAGAAGGATGTTAAGTTTGAATGGAATGATGAAAGCAAGAAATATTTTCAAGAGATTAAGACTGCCATATCTGAAGCTCCCGTCCTCATAAGCCCAGATTATTCTAGGGACTTCCATATTTTCTCCTTTTCTTCCGAAGATACCATTGTTGGTGTATTACTTCAGAAAAATGACCAAGGCCTTGATCAACCCATTGCTTACATCAGTAGGGCCTTGCAAAATGCATAGTTAAAGTATCCCATGTTTGAAAAACATGCCTATGCTTTGGTGAAGTCCCTAAAACATTTCAGAGTCTTCATTGGATATTCCAAAGTAATTGGTTATATGCCTAATTCAACAGTTAAAGATGTGTTGTCTCGGTCAGAGGGATTCGGTTCAAGGGGTAGATGGATTGCCAAAATCCAAGAGTATGATTTAGAAATCAAACCCACCAAATTGGTCAAGGGACAAGGTTTAGCTAAGATGTTGATTGAAGGGAATGAAAGGGCCTTGGGTATGATTTGTCAAAATAATAATCAAGAGTTTTCCCCTAACTTATTGAAGCTTGAACAAGTTGAGTGGTATGCAGATATTATTTTCTATCTTAAGAATCTCACATGTCCAAGTCATCTAGTGGGTCACAAGAAAAGGGCTTTAAAGATTAAAATCATCTAATTATGTCCTCACTAGAGATGGGTTAGGATGGAGGAATCCTGATGGAATTATCCTTAGTTGTGTGGATGAAGTTGAAGCTAAGAAACTAGTGGATGAATTCCATGCTGGGTTTTGTGGTGGTCATTATGCAGCTAAAACAACAACCCACAAAATTCTTAGAGCATGATATTATTGGCCCACCATATTTTCAAATGTACATCGGTTTGTGAGAAAATGTGAGCCTTGTCAGCGTTTTACTGGGAAGCAGAAGTTAACTGCCCTCCCTTTGCAGCTAGTAGTGGTTGAAGCACCTTTTTAGCAGTGGGGTTTGGACTTCATAGGAAAGTTCAAAGATAATTCAAGTAATGGTTATTCATGGGTTATAACAACTACAGATTACCTCACTAAATGGTTTGAATCCATTCCCACTAAGTCAGCAACTAAAAAGGTTGTTATGGATTTCCTTGAAGACAAAATTATAACTAGATTTGGTGTGCCTTCAAAGATAGTAATAGATAATGCTAAAGCTTTTTGTTCATCATAAATGCCTTATTTCTGTTTTAAATATGGCATTTGTTGATATTATGGTAGCTGCGGGAGGTATTAACCTCCACGTGTAACCCTGGCAAGAATAGAATATTCTGGGAAGCAAGAAGAAACCCTAAAGCATGGATAATAACCCTAGGAGGCAAGTCGGCTCAAGAGAATATTTATTATTAAGTTATTAGCCTCCAGAAGTAGAAGTCAGCCCAGACAGCTTAAAGAGAACAGTATAAATATAGGGCACCAAATCTCATTTGACACACACATCTCGCAACTGCAGAAATGTAAGAGTGCACACTACAAAAACTAAGTAAGTGCGCAAGTCTGGAGAGTTGTTGCAGCTGCAGTTACTGCAAATTGTATTCTCGGTTTAGGCTTGGACTTTCTATTGGTTATGGTTTGGAATTTATGCCTTGTGTGCTAGCTCTGGAGAGAGGTACGCTACATTGATTGGCTATTAGGCCTAGGGTTTTCTTCCAGAATCATTCTCTGTCAAGGTTAAGGTGCTCGGGGGTGGCTTCGGCCTATGGTTGGGTGACAATATTGTTATATTGTCTATGGTTAAATGAACACATCTATTATTTCTAACAGGTTATGGGCCCACACTATCTTCAGACAGTCTAACCGCTGGAAGATAGATTGGGAGGATTTGCTGAGTTACAGTTGCAGTTAGTTTTTGTTGTAGCAAATAAACCCTAACCCTCTTGTTGAGGCACCTTAAGTGAAGTGATTGACCTAATTTCTAGATAGCCTAGTGCGCGCTAACCCATCGCACCTCCTAGAACTCTCAACAAGCTATGACGCCAAGTTTGAGGTTTTTGTCAAAGTCAAAGGTTGACCAAAGTCAAAAAAGTCATGACTTACTCTATGAAGTCAGAAAACAAGTTAGAAGGGGCTTCTAACTTCAGAGCATGGAAGACAAGGATTGACCTCATCCTTGCCAAGAATAAAGTGTTGGATATCATGAAAGGAAAGATTGTGGAACCACAGTTTGAAGAAGGAAAAGAGAAGGAACCTCAGAACGTTGCAATTATGGAGAAGTTCAAGTACAGTGACATCAATGCCATGAGTATCATAGTGGACTCTGTAAAAGACCACTTGATACCTTACATCTCTTATCTTGACTCATTTAAGAAGATGTACGATGCCCTAACTAACCTCTTCTCAGTCAGAAACATTGGACAAGTAATGAGTTTGAAGAATGAGCTTTGTGACATGAAAATGAATGATGATGAAAACATAACATCATAATTTGTGAGAATCTCTCAGTTAAGATATCGATTACAAGCTATTGAAGAAATCATTTCAGAGAAGGAACTGGTAAATATAGTACTCAATGGTCTTCCCAAGACATGGGATGCATTTTCCGCAAACATGAACACAAGGAAGGAGTATCCCACATTTGAAGAACTTTGGACATGATGTGCACAAGAAGAATCAAGGATTAGCGCAAAATATAGATTCCAAAGGAAAGATGATGATCAAGCCTACACAACAAAGTTCAAGAAATTCAGGAATAAGAAACAGTTTGACTCAAGGAAGAAACCAAATCAAGAGAAAGATATGGCAAAAATACAATACTTCAATTGTCGAAAATATGGTCACTACAAGAATTATTGTCCCAAGTTAAAGAAAAGAAAGGAAACACACAAAGCATCAGTTGTCGAAGAAAGGGAACCCTCAAAGAAGGCCAAGTAGGATAAAACATACTTCTTCTTCTAAAACAAGGTAACAATATTCTTCATAGTTCTTGTACATACCATGTTTACATAGTTTCTGTACATATATTTCATATCTATTTCTTAGAAGATAAGATGTTCAAGTGAAACAATACCTATGGAAGAATAGCAAGATAAGTATTGTTATCATGATGACTACAAGTCAAGCAATACACATGAGAAGATGAAGTACATTGACAATCATTGGTAACAAATCCTGTGGAAGCTATTATATAAGTAACAACTGCCAGATAAGTCAAAATCATAATCAAACTTGAAGAGAACCAGAAGAAGTCAAAACAGAAAGAAGTCAGCAATCAAGAGGAAATAAGAAAAAGACTTGTGACACTTTGCAGAAGGCAATAAGAATGCAGACGAAAGCGTCGACTCTCTTAGATGGAGGGAGTTGATTACAAAATTCCAAAAGAAGAGCATGAATTCATGCATGAAGCAAGGATTAGGAGGGAGCTAATCCTAAATAATATGATCCATTGAGGATTATGAAGTATCTATCCATGTTCCCATTGATAGTAGCAACCATGAAAAGAAGCACGTGTTCAGTTTGACTTTAGAAGAAGTCTTCTTTGAAAAGAATCCTTAGAGTATCCTTGGTTGTCCATCTACATCCATGATCCTATGACGAAAGGAAGAAGTTGGAATCTTCAGGGCATGGAATCTATAGAAAAATCCATAGACCCAAGAACTAAAGAGAAACATGAGGAAGAACATGAAGATTCCAAGAGAGAAAGAAAATCCAGAACAACCAGTTATTATACCGAGAATCACAAGACTACCATCTTGGTTTGAACCCACTAGAAGCAATCAAGCAGAAGAAATGGAAGTTATGATGAAGAACAACATATGTAAGAAATTGTGAAAAAGGATTATGAATGGAAGCATTGCGAGATTCAGAACTAGAGGTTCTTCCAGAAGGAGGAGAAGACTATGATAACAACTTGTTCCCGTAAACCAGATACACCTCTATATGAGCTATTATATCTCTTGCAGTATCCATGGATTGAAGTTTACATCAGTTGGTTGTAAAATACTGTTCTTCCCAATAGAGCATTTGAGGAAGAAGCTTATGTAAAGAAATCTCAAGGTTTTTAGGTATACCAGAAAGAGACCCATGTATGTAGATATAAGAAGACCTTGTATGGATTCAAACAACTTGATGCAGAATATCTCATATACAAAAGAAGCGTGGTGAAAACTTTCTATGACAGAGATAGTGTATCAGAATAGTTACTCAGAAGACTGGGATGATGGATTGCTAATCCATGACAAACTCTCATGATGACAGAAGAAATGCTACTTGTATATGTTTCAGTTTGATCCTTGCCATGATGCCATGAGCTAGCAGTAAACAAAAGTGTTGAATTCGACCATGATATATATTGTAATGATCAGAGCTACATGAAGCCTTCAGAGAAAAACCAATGTTCCATAACAGACCAAGTACATTGAGATCAAGAATTACATTACATGATGAAGTCCAGAAAAGATAAGTGGTTCTCCAATATATCTCCACAGATGAGCAGATAGCAGATATTTTGGTAAAGCCTCTATCCAAGATGAAAAGTTTGCGTACGTAAGAGACAAGATGGGGCTCATGGAGACGACTTCCTTATTGAAAAAGGAAGATATTACTCCCAAGTTGTGAGGGAGCACTGATGTGTTATTGATTTATGGACAGTCATTTTTCAGTTCGAAAAATGGTCCAAGATGAGCAGTTCCTTTCCAGTTCGGAAAGTGGTTTGATATTTCTGACGGACAGGCATTTTTTAGTTCAGAAAATGGTCCAGGTCGTACAGTCATTTTTGTAATGAAAATGGTTCGATAGATTGTTGATGTACCATAGAAAGCAATTCCCCTTGTGGCCAGTGTGGGGGAATGGTCTAGGATAGTCATTCTTCTTGGCAGTCACTCTCAGTAGTGGTCAAGTAGAATGGTCGGCCTCATCGGGAAGCCATTCTTTCGAAGTTCACAGCTGTGAGTAGTTTCGAAGAATGGTCTATTTTGGAGGTTGGTGCAGGATAGTCATTTCCATTAGGAAATGGTCCGGACAGTCATTCCTTAGGGAAGAGTCATTCTATCCAGGTTGCACTATGTTTAGTGCTGGAGGAATGGCCCAGTTAGGTGAATGGTCCAGGTTCAACAATCAGGGACAGGAATTCCCTAGGGCAGACTCATTCTCTCCAGTTTGCAGTATGATTAGTGCCGGAGGAATGGCCTAGTTAGGTGAATGGTCCAGCCTCAGTAATCAGGGACAATTATTCTTTTGTGCTTGAGAAGAATAGTCCAGATAGCCCATGGTCGATGTTTTACTTTCTGAGGGCAGATGCTCTTCCAGATCTCACAAATGTGATTGGAAGAATGGCCCAGGTGACTCAGTTTATATCATGATATTGTTTCTATGCAGGTTGATATCAGATGATATGATTTCTTTGGAGACTGTATGTCTCTGGACAATAGATGTATGCTACTGTGGTGGATGTGTTCCACTGGTTGTGACTATGTGTCACTGATTAAGTAGCCATTTGCTACTTGGTGTGGTTGTGTACCACTAGATAGTAGTTGTGCACTACTATGGATAGACATAGTTGTGTTCTATTGAATGACATTGTTCTGATTTCCATGTAGACTATTAGTAGTGTTGAAGATGATTATCAACTAGATGGATAGTCACTATGCTGATGGATAGACATTCTCCAAACGGAAAATGGTCTAGGACATTTATTCTTCTAGGACGTATGTCTGGATTAAAAGAATAGTCCTTGTATCCCATGGCATGGCTTCCATCATCTGTTGGAATAGTTATTCTTCTAGGACATATGTCCAGATTAGAAGAATGGTTCTTGTATCACTATGTGGAGTGAGTGACTTACTCAACATCATGCCTAATTACTCAGATGTAGTATGGCTTTGAGAGATGATGCAGTTGATGCTATCAGACGATACTGATAGTGATGATGGTGATTGTGATCTAATCATGAGATTGTCTGTATGGATATGATGATGCTACTGGTTAAATTGTATGTTTGTGGTCAAGACCATTGCTTTCAATACCTCCCTAGCTAGGAGGGAGTGTTGATATTATGGTAGCTGCAGGAGGTATTAACCTCCACGTGTAACCCTGACAAGAACAGAATATTCCGGGAAGCAAGAAGAAACCCTAAAGCATGGATAATAACCCTAGGAGGCAAGTCGGCTCAAGAGAATATTTATATTAAGTTATTAGCCTCCAGAAGTAGAAGTCATCCCAAATAGCTTAAAGAGAACAGTATAAATATAGGGCACCAGATCTCATTTAACACACACATCTCGCAACTTCATAAATGTAAGAGTGCGCACTGCAGAAACTGAGTAAGTGCACAAGTCTGGAGAGTAACTGCAGTTGGAGCTACTGCAACTTGTATTCTCGGTTTAGGCTTGGAATTTCTATTGGTTATGGTTTGGAATTTCCGCCTTGTGTGCTAGCTTTGGAGAGAGGTACGCTACATTGATTGGCTATTAAGCCTAGGGTTTGCTTCCATAATCATTCTCTGTCAAGGTTAAGGTGCTCGGGGGTGGCTTTGGCCTATGGTTGGGTTACAATATTGCTATATTGTCTATGGTTAAATGAACACATCTATTATTTATAAAAACAATATCTTACCACATTCATCAGATTACTATCCCCAAGGAAATGGTCAAGCTGAGTCAAGTAATAAAAACTTAATGACCACAGTCAAGAAAATTGTTGGGGAAAACAAAAGGTCTTGGGATAGTAAGATCAAACATGCATTATGGGCTTACAGAATTACTAAGAAAACAACAACAGGGAAAAGTCCTTTTGAGTTGGTTTATGGTTTGGAGGCTAGGTTGCCAGTTCACCTTAGACTTCCAACTTATGGTTTGGTTCATGATTTTTCCACAGAACAGGATGCAGTTTAGAGAAGAGTCAATCAGATAATAGAGTTAGATGAAAGCAGAAGAAAGACTTATGATCATAATTACAGGAATCATATTAAGGTTAAAAGGGCCTTTGATAAATCAGCTAGGAAGATGGATTTCATAGTTGGGGATATAGTATTATTATGGGATAAAGGCAGAGAGAAACCAGGAAAACATGGCATGTTTAACAGTTTGTGGTTGGATCCATATGTGATCCGGGAAATAGCAGGTCCAAATTCTTTCCACCTCAGCCATTTGGATGGTGAGCCCATAAACATTCCAAGGAATGGGCAACAACTCAAGCTCTTCTTCAGATGATGAGCAACTTAGTGTCCAAAGGGACACCCCTTTGTAAGGTATTTCTAGCCCTTCTCCTTTTCTTTCATTTTTGTATTATTTCATTTGATGTATATTTTTATTGTATAATTATGTTACTTATGTTATTCATTGTATCATAGTTTCATTTATTTAATTGTTGTTTATAATATTTCATTTATTTGTTTTATTTCTCTTGTACAAGTATTTATGTTGGATATCAGTGAGCAATCGGTTTTGTAGATTTTGAGCTTCTCGTATGCTCTCCTTCAAAAATATCGAACAAACGTCCCCATGTGGAGCCAGATGTTGACCACCTATTTCGAATAGGGGTCAACTCCATGTTCCATGAAGCTATGTACCTGATGGTGCAACAAAGTTGAAGATTTCCTGGTTCTACAAGGAAGTTTTTGCCCCCGACACTTCTTTTTGTAATTGGAATTTCTTCTCCCCTGCGTGGGATAATAATGTAATGGGTTAGTATGGATCATATTTTAGTTAGTTACCTAGGAATCTATCATTAGGGAAGTCCTTTCATCGAGTGTTTTTTATCCTCGGGTAATTTTTAATTACCCTTGAGTTTTTCACTCACAATAATCCTCCAAAGTGGGGAAAGGCGTTTTAATGATCGAGCCCAATGGGTGACTAGGGTCTAGAAATATTGTAAATGACCAATATAGACATCTCCTAGAGTCTTGCGGAATTTCGTCGAGTCTAAGTAGTTTTTATTTTTATTTTTAAAAATTACCCAGTTAATGGTAATTTTAATTAAAATTGACGTAAAAATGTAAAAATTTGGTCCTAGGGGATTTTGATAGGGGTGTGAGTACTCAAAAGAAATGGAATGAGACCCCTACACCCTTGGACCAAGTTTCAGCTCAATTGGACAAGTTTTTCTAGGTCATTGTCCATGAGGAGTCCTAGTCAGTCTTGAGTCAACAATTTAATTGCTTAATTTGGCTAAGTAAAAAATGTCAAAAATTGTAAAATGAGCAAAAATACTTGAGAAAGAGTGGGAGATGATTCCTAAGCCTTTTCCTAAGATGAGAAAATCATTTCCTAACTTAATCTAACCCCCTTTCTTATCCACAACCTCACATTGACTTCCTCCCTAAGAAAAGTGTGCCCCCCTCCGCCCCCCGCCCCCTTGGTGAGTAACTTGCCCAAAATGAAAAATTAAAGCAAGACTCTACCTAAGTCCCTAAGTGCTCCCTCCTAATGTTCTAATTAGATGGTTGGGTGGTCAAAAAGGTGTTTCCCCCTCTCATACACTCAACCCTCAAACCCTAAAAGTGCACCCTCCTTGAGATGATCACTCTTTCTTGGTGAGTGACACTTGGAACTCATCCAAGAGGGGTCTCTCTTGCCTCCCAGGTATAAAATAATGTCTACCCCTCCCTCATTTCACATCTATTCTCAGAGTAAAGTTACTATGCTCAAAACTCTCCCACTCTCCTCTCCCTCCCATTTTGATCTATCTCTTTTTTAAAGCTTGCTGCAAGTATTTGCAACAACATTTTTTCTGAATAATAGAAAAACTTTGGAGGATACATGGTGTGCATTGGGAGTATTCTTGGTGTCAATCTTGAGCTATATTGAGGTGATATCTGTTTTGGTTTTATTTTTGAATTTCTTGCTTATAGATTTAGATTAGGAGATCCAAACAAAGTATTTTGCTTGGATAGATTTATGGTAGTATTGCTATAGATCTAAGTGAGTTGATTCCTTACTTTTATTTCAAAGTATTTTGTGATTTCATATGAATCTACTCACCTCCTCTCTTTTTCTGTAGCTACATATCATATTTTTGCAAGTCACCAAGGGTTAGAGAAGACAGATTTCAGATCTGGAAATTTGTCTCTTCAACTACAAAAAACCTCTAATTATTTTTTGTTTCATTCACTATTCTTTCCTACTTCTTGTTGAGCAAATTTCTGTTCTTAAATAGGTTAAAATTTCTACATTTACTTGTTGATTTTTACATGTAATATTTTTGTTTTCATTGACAGAAATTTTCTGAAGTTTTCTGGTGGTTTTGTAGCATTTCTAGAAAGCTTTTGCTTGCTGATTTTCTGTAGGTTTTCGCCAGAAGAGGGAAGGAACTGCCCATTTGGGGCCACAAAACACCCAAGAAGAGCCTCCCAACATAGAATTTGGATACCCACTTCTTCTCTTGTCTATTCTTTCATTGTAAGCAGCCCAAATAGAGTCCCTTGGGCTTGCATTTTTTCAAGTATTTTAATTTTCTGCAATTAGTTAATTTGTTTGCCTACACCTTGCAAAGAGGATTGGCCTAACCACCCATGCAAAATCGTAAGGCTAGGAAGTTGAGTTAATTTTTTGTTTTGTGCATTTAATTCTTTTCCCCACTTGTCCTTAAGACAAGGTTGAAAGGCTAGGTGTTCTTGCTTTTCTTTCAAGTTAAGTTATTTCATTTCATTCACCCACTTTGGCACAAAACCGATAGGCTTGTCCTCCTCCTTGTGCCTTTGTTGAGGTTGCAAAGTGTTTGATTTAATTATTGTTTTCCCCACTTGTCCTGAAGGCAATTTTGAGTGGCTACGAGCTTTCTATTTTACTTTCCAAATCTATTATTTACATTGCATTGATTTATTTTTCCTACACCTAGCAAAGAGGTTTGGCTTAGCCAACCCATGTTATATTGTATGGCTTTCCTTCTAGCTTAATCTGTTAAAATATCATCTTGTTAATATTTCCTTAAGTAATCTTTTCATTTAATTCTTTAAGTTGCAAATTTATTTTATCTTGTTATTGTCTTTCTTAAGTTAGACAACAATCTTATTGTGTTAATATCTTGTATCTTAAGTTGGGATTTAATTTTACTTTGCAATCTACATTTTCTAAGTTGAAGTTACTCATAGCTTATAGCTTTAGGATTTGGGGAAATTTATCTAGTTTAAATAGGCACCCAAACTGGTACAACTTTCGCCACCAAAAAGAGTGCTTGTAGAGGCTATAGGGGGTGCTAAGTCGGGGACGACTTCACGACACTAGGTGTCCCCCCTGCTTGAGAGCCCAAGTATTTCGGGTTGACTTGTGGAGCTAGGGAAGGGACTTGTTTTCCCTTCTTCTTGAGCACCCAGCAATCATTTTGGCCAAAGCGGTAAGAGTCTAGGGGTAGACACATAGTCTAGGCTTGCATCTTAAAACCTTAACCCCCCTAATCAAAGAGAGACTCTAAAATTCTCATAAAATTTATCTACAACACTTGTGCTTTACATTTCAGTATCTTTAGTTGTGCAAGCTTTGTTGTTCAAGGCATTTTCATGTTTATGGGTTTACTTCACTAGCAATTTCATTTCCAAGTACTTTGCTTTCAAGCTGAGCATATTTACTTTCAATTTCCTTTATCTTTAAAGTTGTGTATCTGACTTGGGCATTCTACCTTCAAGTTGTGCACCATCTCTTTGGGGCACTTGCTTACAGTTCCTCTTTCTTTAGAAGTTACGCATTGGTTCTATTTTGTTGGCTCTTCCTCAAATTTCAGTTCATCTGCTTAAGTTGCGCATTTGCTTTATTTCCAAGTTGCTTCAAGTGTATCCTTCATTGTTTAATTATCTCATGTTCATGGTATATTTGGTCTAGCTATTCTAGGGTTCTTTGTCTATATTGTTCTATTATCTAGCTTGTAGCTCCATTGTATATTTGTTCTTAGCATTATTTCATTTTGTAACTTATTGTAAAGATTATTTCTTTGTAATTAGATCATATGTTTATTCTTTGTATTCTTTGTGTATAAACTCAATTGACCCCTTGCCCAATCTCTAGGTACCAGTCTTAGTTGTCCTTTAGGGAAATGTTTTGATTGTCATTAAAGCTTTCATTTGCATTGCTGCTTGTCATATAGGTTAGATTCCCCCTCACTTAACAAATTAAAATTAACTCCTAGAATTCATTAAACAACTCACATAGTAAGTAGGGTCTACCCCCCTTGGTTTCCCTAGGAGTAAGCCTAGACTAAAGAAGTCCAAATCGAGGTGACAGTGGGTTTGGACTTAGGCATTGTGCCTCCAAGGACACACCAAGTGGATTGGAGACTTTTCCACACTTGTAGGTGTGTATAAGGACGACAACACCCACAAAGAAGTAGGAGGCAGCAAGACCTTGTGGTAGGATGGATACAAATCAACATTCACAAATACCACATACTTATTCTCTCCCTCTCTCTTTATATGTATATATACATCACCAAGAGTCCAAAAATTAGCTTTATAAAGAAAATGCATAAGCCAACAATGCCAATGACAACATGAAAGCAACAACTAATGTTCAAATGTTGAGCTTATTTTCCTACTCTAATGTTCTCAAGAGATTATTCTTCCTATTATCTCTCAAACTCTACTCCAGGAGGAAAAGTCCTAACCTTGGCGGGAGAGCCTAGAGGTTGTGAAAATTCCAAGCCCTAGGTGACTAAAGTCCTTATGATGTCTGTTGCCGCCTTATACACACCTGGGAGATGTGGAAGAAATCTTCAATCCACTCGGTGTGTCCTTGGGGGCAAGTGAGAGTTAAGGTG
>JZKD02S0504743.1:0-16900 GCA_000966675.3 Picea glauca | reverse complement strand
AAATGTACTCCATTGTGCAAGCCTACCGCCAGTGGAGACATTACATTCTTGGGAAGGAGACAGTCATCCACACTGATCATAAGCCATTGCAGTTCATGCAGACACAAGGAAAATTATAGAATGACTGCCATCAAAAGTGGTCCACATACTTGTAGCAATTCCACCTCAACATCAAGTATAAAACAGGAAGCACCAATTGCGTCGCTGATTGCCTCACCAGACCGCCAGTCCTGACACTCACCACGGTGCTAGACTCTTGTGGCCATGAGACATCTGGATGGCCCCAACTCTATGAGATAGACCCTGACTTCGCCACCACCTACCAAATGTTGGGTGCGAACGCAATTGTTGATAATTTCCATCTTCAGGATAGGTTGTCGTGTTGTTTGGGCCATATCTGTGTTCCATCAAGTGAGTGAGTGAAGCTGATCTGGGAAACCCACTACAGTCAGGTGGCAGGACACTCCGGCGTCAAAAAGACAGTGGCGATGCTACAAAAACATTTCTACTGGCCGAAACTTCGACAAGAGGTCATCAAGTATATCAGGTCCTGCACTGCCTGTGATATTGCCAAACTGACCACTAAGAAACATGGCCTATACACCCCTCTTCCTACTCCTGATAGGCCATGGGAATCCATCTCAATGGATTACATGTTGGGCCTCCCATCCATCAAGAGGGGAAATGACTATGTTTTTGTGGTTGTTGATCGCTTTTCTAAGATGGCGATTTTGGTTGCCTGCAAGAAGAGCATCACAACAGAGGCCACTGCCAAGCTCTTCTTTGAACGAGCCTAGGTACATTTTGGAATCCCACAAACCATTGTCTCAGATCGGGATAGTAGATTTATCAGCACATTCTAGTCGAGCCTCTGGTCACTACTGGACACCAAGATCACCAAATCCATGGCCTTCCACCCCCAGACAGATGGCCAAATCGAGGTTGTAAATCGAATGATTGTGCATATCCTTCGCATGTATAATTCAAATCACCCTCACACATGGGATGAGAGCCTTCCCTATGTCAAACATAGCTACAATTTAGCACTGCATAGCTCAATCAACCACATCCCCTTTCAGGTGGGGTTGGGATTCCAACCATTAGGTCCCATAGATGTTTCACTTCCCCTTGCAGTCACCTCGACCGAATCATCTTCTGCTCCAACTGAATCTGACAAAGCCACCTGGTTCATTGAGAGGATCCAACACATCTAGCAACAGGTTCAAGATATCCTACAGAAGTCCAATGACAAGTACAAACAACGCCATGATCAACATCGGGTGCCACATAAGTTCCAGGTGGGCGACAAAGTTTGGTTGCACTTGCAGAAAGAATGCCTTACAGGACCCCATCGGAAGCTTCGCCCACTCTGTTATGGGTCATACACTATCATCAAGGTCGTGGGGGATAATTCTTTTGATCTCAACATTCCTCCTTTCCTTGGCCTGCACCCAGTGTTCAACATGGATCTTCTTCGCCCTTATTTCCCACCATTATCAAACACCTCAGAAGTAGCAGAACGAATGACACCAACAAAGCTCAACCTTGACTGCATACAACAAGAATCTAATGATCAGATTGTGGACACAGAGATCAAGGGCACTCAACAACAAAGGATCCAACTTTATCGAGTTGTCAAAGCAGGGAAACGCCTGCACCAAGGCAAGAGGCTCACCCGGGGCCAAATTCAGTAGAAATTTCCTCATCTAATGGGGGACCTGAACACAATGGATATCATTCCTTCCTAAGGAGGGAGGATTGATCCAGATGGATATCGATGGCCACCCACCTTTTCCAACTGGCTCAAAACAGTTTTCTGACAATTTTGGCAATTTACTGTTTTTAGCAGTTTTAACTTCTGGGGCCATTTTGAGGGCCTAAATGAAGGTTTTTTGGGATCGATCTCCTAAAAGAGAGCCAAAGGCATGATTAAGACCCCAAAATGAATCTCCTCGATGATACCTTCCAACGGGCTATCACACGCCTAAAATGAAAATCGTATGCAAAAGTTATGACCCCAAGAAGTTGATGTACTAACTTACCCAAATGGGGCCCACATGACTTTTGGCCCTTCATCTCCTAGGGTTAGGTTTTTGGATGTCTAGGGTTTTTGGCATTCTGGTTTATTGTAAAAATGCCTTCATATCCTCATTGTAATGTTCTTCTTGCGAATGAGCACAACCGTCACATCTCTTCTCAAAGATAAGCCGCCACCATTCCAGCAAGCTTGTTTCTGCTGCATTTTACAGTTTTAGCTTATTTCATTATTGAGTAGAAAACCAGTTTTACTGTATCTCTATTATTTTGTGCTAAGAATATGTTAATAATCTGTATTCATTTCATTCTGCTCATAAAATCTGGATCAATAGCTCTAGCACTTTTAAGGCCAAAAGGTAATTTCCGATAAGCGAAAGTCCCCCAAGGGTATATGAAGTTTCTTTTATGTTGATCAGCCGGTAGAATATCAATCTGTTTATATCCATAAAATCCATCCATAAAAGATAAAATGATGTTTTTGGCACAATTATTGATAATTTGGTCAATAAAGGGTGTATGGTAATTCTCCTTGGGACAAGCCTTATTAAGAACCTAATAATTGACACATACAAGAATGGTCCTCTATTTCTTGGCAACCGAAACAATGTTGGAAATCCATTCAATCAGAGGGACAAGATAAATAAAACCATACTTTAACAGTTTTTCAACTTTTTCCCTTATGGTCGCGGCTTTCTTAGGATGAATCGGGTGAAGTTTTTGTCTTACAGGTTTCATTACTAAGTAATTCTTGATTTCATGCACAATGATTGATGGATCAATCCTTGGAATTTATTCTTAACTCCAAGCGAAGATGTCATGGAATTCCTTGAACATGGCGGTGTAAGTGTCAACTTCTCCAGCTGAACAATTGGCGCATAGTTGTATGTTTTCCACAATACCTTCTTTGATTAATATGTCGACAGTAATCGTAGAAGATAAGTTTCCAAAATTCCCTTTGGAGATGGTATCCTGAGTGATTATTGGAGATTGGGGATAGTCAACGATATCTCTAGGAAAGATAGAGGATATATATTTCTCAATGTCATCCAAAATAAGAAGAAAGGATGAACAATGGTGGTTTTCATCCCATGGTGCCTCCTCGATACTAAGCATTTCCATAATAGATTCGTTCGATGTAAAAATTTGTAGGATCTAATCGAAAGTAAAGGATAGGGACTCTAACCAGGATGTTAATGAATAATTTGTAGATTCCAGTAGATGTTGGGCCTCCAGTGAAGGAGAGGCATACTGGATGGCGTCATATTCAGCCTCTGTAGAAATAAGTGGCATGGTGTCACCTAGTGCATCGAATTCTAAAGGACTAGGCACAATCCATGGATCAGATGATTTGTAGGATTGATGTTCCATAGTTGAGATCATATTGATCATTGCGATATGTTGCATAGTGGGAGGAAGAGGTGTAGGAAACGTACCCATAATCAAAGAGTCTTTTAAGAGACCTACTCCAACACTTTTATAAGTGATATTCAAATCTCCCAGAAACGGAATGTTGTTGGTTGTTTCAGTGCGAGCATCGAGGGTGAAGTAATCTAACTGATTGATTACCACAATTTTACCTTGATGTTGAAACTAGACACATATAAACACCAAGGAAGTGACGACAGTCATAGCATAAAACCAACTTCTTCCTAGCAACAAGTTTTAATCGAGGGAGCCTTGACTACTTCAAAATCTACTGAAATAGTCTTTCCTACCAATTGAATGACTAAGGATTGTAATAGTCCATGAGGACAGAAGCCTCTCATATAGAATGTGTAATGATCCCAAGCCATTATGCAAGGATCATCATGGCTTTGGATGTCTTTTAAAACTTTTACTGGTTGTGGTATTTCGTCAAACACTTTGTTGATCTACTTGTTTACATCTGTTTACTTCCTGAATGGCCTCTTGATTTCGGCCTTAGGGTTTACTGATGTGTTATATATCTGTATTGCAGAAATAAACAAGAATAGACAAACATGGAACATACCTCAACCATATGCAATATGATAGACAAGCCAAAACATCTCAAATATGCTTTAATTCATAAGATAGAAGAACCTGCTACAATGGAGATACCAATCTGGAATGCTCAACAGATGGCTATGCAAATAGATAATAGAGCTACTACAAAAAGCTCCCGATAATACAAAATAATCCTCCAAAGGCTCGATAAGAGATGAGGACCAATGCCAAGTAGATATGGGCCAAGTGCCAAACCCCCACTGGAAGATGCCACGTCCTTCTAGAATGTTGAACTCCTCAACAATTCGGCCCTGGTGCCAAATATGTCCAATCACCTCTAGAAAGATTCCAAGCAGTAGATTGGGTGATGGAAAGAACAACCTAGGTGCCCGAATCTCCAAGATACCTCTCACACACTGTAGATATGAAACTCCTCCACTGAATGGTGCGCCCCCCTGAATGGTTGAAACCCTAATAATTTGGCCTGGATGAATGAGGCCTCCAAACCTTCTAAAACTCTCCAAAATGATAGATCGAGACTTGGTTACCTCCCTGGTGAAGTCCTAAGCGAAATGGTGAAGATCTGAGCTAGCAAATGACTGAAACCAATTTCTGAAGTTTTCTCCTCTCCTCCAATTCGTCCCATGCATCTAATAAATCAAATAGCACTTGAAACTCCTCATGAGTGGATTATATCTAATGTCCAAAACCCTACAATGAAAACCCAACTGATAGAATCTCCAAAAGCCCTGCCAATCTCCTACAATGAATCTCTCTCCAAGGATGGTGTGCCCCCCTTGCTGGAAACCCCCAATGGTGCACCCTCCTTCTCTTCCTGTGCCTGTGGCTGCGTAGAACCCTTCTGCACTGATGTAGAATTAAGCTAGAATGGTGTGGGATAGTATTGCATCTCTGAGACCAAGCTCGGGACAAGCTAGGTGGAATATTTCACCACTGAATCGTCGTCTAGGGTTTGTTAAGTCAAAACCCTCAAAACCCCCAAGAGATGGACCCTCTAGATAGAAGCCAGAAATCCAAAAGATAAACAAACATGAATGAATAGAGTAGAGACCCTTGCCTTCCTTTTATACTTTTTGGCTCACCTTGTCCCTCCAAAGTGACTTTCATTTTATTAATATTTAATTAATTAATTAACCTTTTTACCTCTGAAAAGCTCCTTATCTCTCCTTGTGGCTTCCCTGGCCACTGAAAGTCACTTCTATCCATCCCATCATGTAATGTTCCTCCTCCCAATTCCAACGAGCTATTACACTGAGAGGTTCCTCCAAGTAATGTGCCCAAAATGACCTCTTTAGTGATTTCAATTAACCTATAGCTCAAAATAGTCAAAATCATGGAAATCGTTGGAATGCAACGAAACCAAAGCCAACCTATGCGGAATGTCTCATAATGATGGAATATGATGGAATATGATGACCAATGCAAGATGGACCCCACTATGCCTCTCAAATACCTCTGTACTCGCTATAACATCCATTTGGCTACTTTGGTCATCATAAATCTCTGCACTGTGATGATGTCCCAAAGTGGGGACATTATAGTCCTCCCTACTAGAAAATTGCTTGTCCTCAAGCAATAACCGAATCCCCTCAAGTATAATGCCAAGATCCCATGTACACCGGTGGGATACATAGTAGAACCCATCCAAAGATGAACAATCACACATTCTTCCCCCTGGGTCCCATATCAAGTCATGAACTGCTAGCCCCTAGGACGCATAATCCTAAAATACACCAACTCTGTGAGTCTCCTATACCTAACACATGGCCTCATCCTGGAGTGAGTCCATCCTCCTAGTCTCTACCAAGATCCACACGACCTCCATCAAATGCACATAGTGATGCCCGATTGAGGTGATGCAAGACCTCCATGAGGTACCCGCAAACGATGCGATCCTATCAACACTGAAGCTCAATGGAAAGTTAGAATAACTTTCCCCTACAATGGTCCACTCTCCCCTATCGGTCAATGAAATACTCAACCCTGCAATCCCTGGGTCCCATGCTAACCTCTGTCAAAGGTCCTCATGTTGAAACTGCCCTACTCTGACCTTGACTGTCTGCCCCCTGCATACATAATGTATCCTCCTCTCCTGGATCCTCAAGATGAAATACTTGTGACCACTGGACCTACTATCCAGAAACTGTATCTGTAAAGGAATCTCTGTAGAAAAAGTACCTGTCCAAACATCTCCATGCCCTATCATGATGATCAAGTGGAAGGAAAGGTCTCTCCCCATAGGACAAGTACCCGCAGACCCACTCCAAACCAAACCAAGGTGGAGTGTGTGGCTCTCTGGTGCAACCTGGGTCAACATGAACATCGTGCTAACAAAATGGACTCCTGGGTCCCATGGAAAACTTGGAAGTTTATCACTAACAATCTCCTCTAACTGCTCTTGTGTGAGACTGATCACTGTTAGAATCCCTATGTGCTCATCTGCTACCACCTGGTGCATGATGCTCTCTCTCACACACCAAGAATCAATTGGTTGCCTATGATGATCCATCTCTCTCTGGCTGGATGTTGTAAAGGCACTCATGTCAAGTGGCCTCGGCCTAGCCACTCTACATGCTCTCATCCATTGTCTATCTCTCCTCATGCAACTGTTGATCTAGTGAAGGTGCTCACTCATAACTATGGGCTGCTGCAAAAGAGTGAAATATGCATACTCCCCTACGTGTGTCTCCTCCATGCAAGTCAATACACCCCTCTGAATCCCATATTACATCTTGGCATGTCTCTGTGAGCTATCACTCATCACTCTATGATCTGGCATACTCATGTCATCTCCTGTAGAGTCATGTTGCATCACAGATCCTGGGCGTACTGCTGGATCAACCTCTATATGGAGATCAACCACTCCCAAGACACAAATGGAAGTGTCATCCATCAACTGGAGCTACTCTGCTACATCATCAACATCCTCTATCAATGTGACTGACTGATACATCTGAGTGTCCACTAAGACAGATGAAGTGGATCTCTGATGGATCTCCTCAAGAGACTCATATGTCCTAGACTTTGATTCTTGAAGGGCAGTCTGTGTGCCTCTCAATAATCCTCGAGTGCTCTCCAACTCCTGAGTGAGTCGACCCATATCCAACTCCTACTCCCTCAGAGCCTCATGATACATCTCACCAACCCTCAGTAGATAATCCATGTATGTCAACAACTGTTGGTAGTCAGTCCTCATCACAGATACTCTCTCCCTGAGAGTATGAAAATCATCCATGGAAATCCCCTCATCTGAGCTACCATGTGCCATTGATTCTCTCCAGCAGTAATCTGCCATCATTGCATGCATGTTAAAAATACGTCTAGTGGCTTCCCTGATCATAGATTCACTAACTCTCAACTGTGCTGCTAAGTGGTATGACTCTTGATCATGGTCATGCTGAGGTGCCATCTCAGACCCATCACTACTAGTGTCAGTCATGTTAGTGCCAAATCTAGAATCCCCAAAAACACCCTCTGCATAAGATGAAATGCTAAATTGTCCACTGTCTATTGTGCTCTTGGGTACTCTTGTATGCCACTGCACCCCATCACTAGATGCTATCTCCCCCTGAATCACATTGTACCATGTATGAGTAGCCATATCCTCCTGTGCACTCAACCTGCTACTATCCTCTGTGCCTGGATCCCATATAGTTGTGTCTAGACACATGCTATGGTCATCCTGAATACTAAAGAGTGCATCCTCATCAATGCAAGAATATCCTGGAAGTATGTGCTCCATCAACCTGTTAGCCTCTGCAATATGCTCAACTAATGGACTCTCCAATAGCTGTGACTCCAGCTCCTTTGGCTGACATGTATGTGTGAAGTCAACTTCTTGTACATCCTGTACCTTCTCCTGTATTTGTGGGTCTACCTGTCCATGGTGTGCATACCTCACACCAAGCTCATCCATCATACCCGATGTGCCACTGATCTCCTCATGTGATGTGGCTATCATGGGTGTATGAACAGGTGACAGATGTGTCACGACCCCCATAGTAAGCTCATCATCACTAGGTGCTAACACGTGTGACTCCTCACTAGTGTCACCACTCTGCTGAGACGTAAAGACATCAACACAATGTGATATGCCTGCTGAAGTAATGGTACTATCATCTGGTCCTATTGACTGTCTATCCACTATACAAGGGTCACTATCCTCCTCAAGCGTGCTAGAATCATCAGCCTCTGTGCAAGAGTCACTATCACTAGCCTCTGTGCAAGATTCACTATCGTCATCGGACTACTCCAAATCCTCATCATCACTGTCATAGTGTGCCTCAATGGTGTGCTTCTGTTCCTTACTCCTGCACCTATGATTTGGTTCCCAAGGAGCTTTGCAATAACAACAAGGTTGCGTGCTCCTAATGGGCGTGGGGTCTCTCTGTTCCTCCCACCTTCTATGCTCTTTGGCTCTCTTTTCCTCTAATCCGATGATCCCGAGTAAAATCTCATCTTTGCTCCATATGGGATTTCTCCAGGATACACACTATGTGAAGGTTATGAGAACCCTAATCTCTTCATTGCTAAGGCTGGAATATTGTATCTCATAGCAAATTAGATCAAAGTGCATCTCATCCATTTCTCCTTATGGAAGACCCCTCTATGCTCTGCATGCATGTGCTAATTCCCACAGGTTGGCAGGAATCTAAGCTCTGATACCACTGTAATGATCCTAAGCCATTATGCAAGGATCATCATGGTTTTGGGTGTCTTTTAAAACTTTTACTGGTTGTGGTATTTCGCCAAACACTTTTTTGATCTACTTGTTTACATGTGTTTACTTCCTGAATGGCCTCTTGATTTCGGCCTTAGGGTTTACTGATGTTTTATATATGTGTAACAAGAATAGACAACCATGGAACATACCTCAACCATATGCAATATGATAAACACGCCAAAACATCTCAAATATGCTTTAATTCATAAGATAGAAGAACCTGCTACAATGGAGACRTCGATCTGGAATGCTCAACAAATGGMTATGCAAATAGATAATAGAGCTACTACAAAAAGMTCCTGATAATACAAAATAAGCMTCCAAAAGMTGKATAAGAGATGAGGACCAATGCCAAGTAGATATGGGCCAAGTGCCAAACCCCCACTGGAAGATGCCACGTCCTRCTAGAATGYTGAAGCTCCTCAACAATTTGGCCCTGGTGCCAAAGATGTCCAATCACCTCAAGAAAGATTCCAAACCCTAGATTGGGTTATGGAAATAACAACCCAGGTGCCCGAATCTCCAAGATACCTCTCAGACACTGTAGATCTGAAAATCCTCCACTGAATGGTGTGCCCCCCTAGATGGCTGAAACCCTAATAATTAGGCCTGGATGAATGAGGCCTCCAAACCTTCTGAAACTTTCCAAAGTGATAGATCGAGGCTTGGTTACCTCCCTGGTGAAGTCCCAAGCGAAATGGTGAAAATCTGAGCTAGAAAATGAATGAAACCAATTTCTGAAGTTTTCTCCTCTCCTCCAATTCGTCCCATGCATCTAATAAATCAAATAGCACCTGAAACTCCTCATGAGTGGACTAGATATGATGTCCAAGACCCTACAATGAAAACCCAAGTGATAGAATCTCCAAAATCCCTGTCAATCTTCTACAATGAATCTCTCTCAAAGGATGGTGTGCCCCCCTTGCTGGAAACCCCCAATGGTGCGCCCTCGTTCTCTTCCTGTGCCTGTGGTTGTGTAGAACCCTCCTGCACTGATGTAGAACTGAGCTAGAATGGTGTGGGAGAGTATTGACCAAGCTTGGGACAAGCTAGCTGGAATCTTTCACCACCGAATCGTCCTCTAGGGTTTGTTAAGTCAAAACCCTCAAAACCCCCAAGAGATGGGCCCTCTAGATAGAAGTCAGAAATCCAAAAGATAAACATACATGAATGAATAGAGTAGAGGCCCTTGCCTTCCTTTTATACTTTTTGGCTCACCTTGTCCCTCCAAAGTGACTTTCATTTTACTAATATTTAATTAATTAATTAAATCACTTTAATTAATTAATTAACCTTTTTACCTCTGAAAAGCTCATTATCTCTCCTTGTGGCTTCCCTGGTCACTGAAAGTCACTTCTAGACATCCCATCTTGTAGTGTTTCTCCTCCCCATTCCAATGAGCTATTACACTGAGAGGTTCCTCCAAGTAATGTGCCCAAAATGACCTCTTCAGTGATTTCAATTAACTTATACCTCAAAATAGTCAAAATCATGGAAATCGTTGGAATGCAACGAAACCAAATCCAACCTATGCAGAATGGCTCATAATGATGGAATATGATGATCAATGCAAGCTAGACCCCAAAATGCCTCTCAAATACCCCTGTACTCACTATAACATCCATCTGGCTACTTTGGTCATCATAAATCTGTGCATTGTGATGATGTCCCAAAGTGGGGACATTATAGTCCTCCCTGCTAGAAAATTGCTTGTCTTCAAGCAATAACCGAATCCCCTCAAGTATAATTCCAGGATCCCATGTCCATCGATGGGATACATAGTAGAACCCATCCAAAGATGAACAACCACACATGCTTCCCCCTGGGTCCCATATCAAGTCATGAACTGCTAGCCCCTGGGATGCATAATCCTGAAATACACCAACTTTGTGAGTCTCCTGTACCTAACACATGGCCTCATCTTGGAGTGAGTCCATCCTCCTAGTCTCTACCAATATCCACATGGCCTCCATCAACTGCACATACCGATGCCTGACTGAGGTGATGCAAGACCTCCGTGAGGCACCCGCAAGCGATGCACTCCTCTCAACACTGAAACTCAATGGAAAGTTAGAATAACTTTCCCCTGCAATGGTCCACTCTCCCCTGTTGGTCAATGAACTGCTCAATCCTGCAATCCTTGGTTCCCAAGATAACCTTTGTCGAAGGTCCTCATGCTAACACTACCCTACTATGACCTTGACTATCTACCCCCTACATACATACTGGATCCTCCTCTCTAGGATCCTCAAGCTAAAATACCTATGACCACCGGACCTGCTGTCCAAAAACTGTATCTGTAAAGGCATCTCTGTAAACAAAGTGCTTGTCCAAACATCTCCATTCCCTATCATGATGATCAAGCGGAAGGAAAGGTCTTGCCCCATAGGACATGTACCCAAAGACCTACTCCAAACCAAACCAAGGTGGAGTGTGTGGCTCTCTGGTGCAACCTGTGTCAACATGAACATCGTGCTAACAAAATGGACTCCTGGGTCCAATGGAAAACTTGTAAGTTTATCACTTCCAATCTCCTCTAACTTCTCCTATGTGAGATTGATCATTGTCAGAAGACCTATGTGCTCATCTTCTACCACCTAGCCCATGATTCTCTCTCTCACACACCAATTCTCAACTGGCTTCCCATGATGATCCATCTCTCTCCAGCTGGATGCCGTAAAAGTACTCATGTTAGGTGGCCTCATCCTAGGCACTCTCCATGCTCTTAGGCACTGTCTATATCTCCTCATGCGACTGTTGATCTGGTGAAGGTGCTCACTCATAACTATGAGCTACTACAAAAGAGTGAAATATGCATACTCCCCTAAGTGTGTCTCCTCCATGCAAGTCAATACACCCCTCTAAATCCCATCATACATCTCGACATGTCTCTGTGAGATATCACTCATCACTGTATGCTTAGACATACTCATGTCATCTCCCTTAGACTCATGCTGCATCACAGATCCTGGGCGTACTGCTGGGTCAACCTGTATATGGAGATCAACCACTCCCAAGACACAATGGAAGTGTCCTCCATCAACTAGAGCTCCTTTGCTATATCATCAATGTCCTCTATCAATGTGACTGACTGATACATCTAAGTGTCCACTAAGAAAGATGAAGTGGATCTCTGATGGATCTCCTCAAGAGACTCATCTATCCTAGACTCTGATTCTTGAAGGGCGGTCTGTGTGCCTCTCAAGAATCCTCGAGTGCTCTCCAACTCCTGAGTGAGTCGGTCCATATCCAACTCATGCTCCCTCAAAGCCTCATCATACATCTCACCAAACCTCAGTAGATAATCCCTATCTATCAACAACTGCTAGTAGTCATTCATCATCATAGATACTCTCTCCCTAAGAGTATGAAAATCATCTATGGCAATCCCCTCTTCTGAACTACCATGTGCCATTGATGCTCTCCAGCAGTAATTTTCCATCACTACATGCATGTTATCAATATGTCTAGTGGTTGCCCTGATCATAGCCTTACTAACTCTCAATTGTGATGCTAAGTGGTGTGACTCATGATCATGATCATGCTGAGGTGCCATCTCAGACCCCTCACTGCTAGTGTCAATCCTACTAGTGCCAACTCTAGAATCCCAAAAAACACCCTCTGCATAAGATGACATGCTAAACTGTCCACTGTCTACTATGTTGTTGGGTACTCTTGTATGCCACGCCACCCCATCACTAGATGCTATCTCCCCCTGAATCTCACTGTACCCTGTATGAGCAGCTGTATCCTCCTGTGCACTCAACCTGCTACTATCCTTTGCACCTGGTCCCATATAGTTGTGTCTAGACACATGCTATGGTCATCCTGAATACTAAAGAGTGCATCCTCATCAATGCAATATTATCTTGGAAGCAAGTGCTCCATCAACCTATCATCCTCTGCAATTTGCTCAACCAATGGAGTCTCCAATAGTTGTGACTCCATCTCCTCTGGCTGACCTGTATGTGTGAGGTCAACTGCCCGTATGTCCTGTACCTCCTTCNCCTCTCTAGGATCCTCAAGCTAAAATACCTATGACCACCGGACCTGCTGTCCAAAAACTGTATCTGTAAAGGCATCTCTGTAAACAAAGTGCTTGTCCAAACATCTCCATTCCCTATCATGATGATCAAGCGGAAGGAAAGGTCTTGCCCCATAGGACATGTACCCAAAGACCTACTCCAAACCAAACCAAGGTGGAGTGTGTGGCTCTCTGGTGCAACCTGTGTCAACATGAACATCGTGCTAACAAAATGGACTCCTGGGTCCAATGGAAAACTTGTAAGTTTATCACTTCCAATCTCCTCTAACTTCTCCTATGTGAGATTGATCATTGTCAGAAGACCTATGTGCTCATCTTCTACCACCTAGCCCATGATTCTCTCTCTCACACACCAATTCTCAACTGGCTTCCCATGATGATCCATCTCTCTCCAGCTGGATGCCGTAAAAGTACTCATGTTAGGTGGCCTCATCCTAGGCACTCTCCATGCTCTTAGGCACTGTCTATATCTCCTCATGCGACTGTTGATCTGGTGAAGGTGCTCACTCATAACTATGAGCTACTACAAAAGAGTGAAATATGCATACTCCCCTAAGTGTGTCTCCTCCATGCAAGTCAATACACCCCTCTAAATCCCATCATACATCTCGACATGTCTCTGTGAGATATCACTCATCACTGTATGCTTAGACATACTCATGTCATCTCCCTTAGACTCATGCTGCATCACAGATCCTGGGCGTACTGCTGGGTCAACCTGTATATGGAGATCAACCACTCCCAAGACACAATGGAAGTGTCCTCCATCAACTAGAGCTCCTTTGCTATATCATCAATGTCCTCTATCAATGTGACTGACTGATACATCTAAGTGTCCACTAAGAAAGATGAAGTGGATCTCTGATGGATCTCCTCAAGAGACTCATCTATCCTAGACTCTGATTCTTGAAGGGCGGTCTGTGTGCCTCTCAAGAATCCTCGAGTGCTCTCCAACTCCTGAGTGAGTCGGTCCATATCCAACTCATGCTCCCTCAGAGCCTCATCATACATCTCACCAAACCTCAGTAGATAATCCCTATCTATCAGCAACTGCTAGTAGTCATTCATCATCATAGATACTCTCTCCCTAAGAGTATGAAAATCATCTATGGCAATCCCCTCTTCTGAACTACCATGTGCCATTGATGTTGTCCAACAGTAATCTGCCATCACTACATGCATGTTATCAATATGTCTAGTGGTTTCCCTGATCATAGCCTTACTAACTCTCAATTGTGATGCTAAGTGGTGTGACTCATGATCATGATCATGCTGAGGTGCCATCTCAGACCCCTAACTGCTAGTGTCAATCCTACTAGTGCCAACTCTAGAATCCCAAAAAACACCCTCTGCATAAGATGACATGCTAAACTGTCCACTGTCCACTATGTTGTTGGGTACTCTTGTATGCCACTCCACCCCATCACTAGATGCTATCTCCCCCTGAATCTCACTGTACCCTGCATGAGCAGCTATATCCTCCTGTGCACTCAACCTGCTACTATCCTTTGCGCCTGGTCCCATATAGTTGTGTCTAGACACATGCTATGGTCATCCTGAATACTAAAGAGTGCATCCTCATCAATGCAATATTGTCTTGGAAGCAAGTGCTCCATCAACCTATCATCCTCTGCAATCTGCTCAACCAATGGAGTCTCCAATAGTTGTGACTCCATCTCCTCTGGCTGACCTGTATGTGTGAGGTCAACTGCCCGTACGTCCTGTACCTCCTCCTGGATCTGTGGGTCTACCTATCCATGGTGTGCATCCCTAACACTAGGCTCATCCATCATACATGACGTGCAACTGATCTCCTCATGTGACGTGGCTATCATGGGTGTCTGAACAGGTGACAGATGTGTCACAACCCCCATAGGAAGCTCATCATCTCTAGGTGCTAACATGTGTGACTCCTCACTAGTGTCACCACTCTATTGAGACGTAAAGACATCAACACCATGCGATATGCCTGTTGAAGTACTGGTACTATCATCTGGTCCTCCCGACTATCTATCCACTATACAAGGGTCACTATCCTCCTCAAGCGTGCTAGAATCACCAGCCTTTGTGCAAAAGTCACTATCACTAGCCTCTGTGCAAGAGTCAATATCATCATCAGACTGCTCCAAATCCTCATCATCACTGTCATAGTGTGCCACAATGGTGTTCTTATGTTCCTTACTCCTGCACCTATGATCTGGTTCCGAAGGAGCCTTGCAATAACAACAAGGCTGCGTGCTCCTAATGGGTGTGGGGTCTCTTTGTTCTTCCCACCTTCTACAGTCTCTGGCTCTCTTTTCCTCTAATCCTATGATCCCAAGTAAAATTTTATCTTCTCTCCATCTGGGATTTCTCCAGGCTACACACTGTGGGAAGTTTATGTGAGCCCTAATCTCTTCATTGTTAAGGTTGGAATATTGTATCTCATAGAAAATTAGATCAAAGTGCATCTCATCCATTTCTCCTTATGGAAGACCCCTCTATGCTCTGCATGCATGTAATAATTCCCACAGGTTGGCAGGAATCTAAGCTCTAATACCACTGTAATGATCCCAAGCCATTATGCAAGGATCATCACGGTTTTAGGTGTCTTTTAAAACTTTTACTAGTTGTGTTATTTCGTCAAACACTTTGTTGATCTACTTGTTTACATGTGTTTACTTCCTAAATGGCCTCTTGATTTCAGCCTTAGGATTTACTGATGTGTTATATATATGTATTGTGGCTATAAACAAGAATAGAAAACCATGAAACATACCTCAGCCATATGCAATATGATAGACAAGCCAAAACATCTCAAATATTCTTTAATTCATAAGATAAAAGAACCTGCTACAATGGAGATGCTGATCTGGAATGCTCAACAGATGGCTATGCAAATAGATAATAAAGCTACTACAAAAAGCTCACGATAATACAAAATAATCCTCCAAAGGCTGGATAAGAGATGAGGACCAATGCCAAGTAGTTATGGGCCAAGTGCTAAACCCCCACTGGAAGATGCCACGTCCTGCTAGAATGTTAAAGCTCCTCAACAATTCGGCCCTGGTGCCAAAGATGTCCAATCACCTCAAGAAAGATGCCAAACAGTAGATCGGGTGATGGAAAGAACAACCCAGGTACCCAAATCTCCAAGATACCTCTCACACATTGTAGATCTGAAACTCCTCCACTAAATGGTGTGCCCGCCTGGATGGCTAAAATCCTAATAATTAGGCCTGGATGAATGAGGCCTCCAAACCTTCTGAAACTCTCCAAAATGATAGATTGGGGCTTGGTTACCTCCCTGGTGAAGTCCCAAGAGAAATGGTGAAGATTTGAGCTATAAAATGACTGAAACCAATTTCTAAAGTTTGCTTCTCTCCTCCAATTCATCCCATGCATCTAATAAATAAAATAGCACCTGAAACTACTCATGAGTGGACTAGATCTGATGTCCAAGACCCTGCAATGAAAACCCAAGTGATAGAATCTCCAACAAGAATAGACAACCATGGAATATACCTCAACCATATGCAATATGATAGACAAGCCAAAACATCTCAAATATGCTTTAATTCATAAGATAGAAGAACCTGCTACAATGGAGATGCCAATATGGAATGCTCAACAAATGGCTATGCAAATAGATAATAGAGTGTTGGTTGTGGAGCCTGATTTATAGGTCTTTTACTTTCAGCCATGTTTATACCCCATGAAGTATTTACACCCCAGAAGTATGTACACTCTTCCATGCGGGGGAGTGCAGAGGGGGGGTAGCCCCTCTGCGGGGTCCGGGGGGCCTATCCCCTTAGCTGGGGAGTCTGGGGGCAAGCGGGCCCCCAACGGGGGTTCGGGGGCAGCATCCCCCGAAGCAAAAATTGCCTTGTAAAAGTATATTGTAATTTCAATGTAAATATGGACCATTCATTATAAGGTCACAGATCTAACGGTAGAGATTATGTTAGGGTTTTTTTCCCTAGAAGGAAACCCTCTTTTATGAGGGAAATGTATCGTGGCTATGGATGATGGTGAATATTGTATTCTGAGAGAGGAGACTGTGAGAGAAAGAAGAGGAAGTTACAACGGGTTTTGTTGTAGGTTGTATCCCTTCATTTGCTGGATAATAA
>JZKD02S0504742.1:263217-277293 GCA_000966675.3 Picea glauca | reverse complement strand
AAGGCATGCACTATGGCTGTCAATTCTAAGTCGTGGGTAGCATAGAGCCTTTCATGCTCTTTTAACTTTCTTGATTCGTAGCATATCACATGCCCATTCTAACTAAGGACTCCACTGATCCCTTGCATGCATCCGTGCACACAATGAAGTCTTCATTTGAATCAACAATTCTAAAAAATGGTGCACTTGTCAACAACTCAAGTGTTGAAAACTCCTTACACAATCCGGAGTCCATTCAAATCTCGCACCTTTCTTTTGCAAGGATGTAATTGGATGTGCAATATTTGAGAAGCCTTCAATAAATCTTCTGTAATAACCTAAAAGTCCCATAAAGGACCTCACCTCTACGACATTTCTTGGTGTTATGGATTTTATCTTTTCCAAATCCACAACTATTCCTTCCTTGGAAATGATATGACCCAAATAATGAATATGTCGCTAGTAAAATGAGCACTTGCTCAACTTTGCATAAAGTTGATGCTCCCTCTATAATTGCAGTGCCATCCTCAAGCGCTACTCATGCTCTTCTTCAGACTTTGAATAAATAAGTATGTCATCCAGAAATACAATGACAAACTTATCTAAGTAATTTCTGAAAACTCCATTCATTAAACACATGAAGACAATTGGTGCATTTGACAACTCGAATGGCGCCACTATGAACTCATAATGTCCATACCTCGTTTTGAAAGTAGTCTTGCTAATGTCTTCTTTAATTCTCACTTGGTTATATCCATATCTGAGATCAATCTTTGAAAATATCTGCGCACCCCTCAGCTGATCAAAGAGGTTGTCTATCCTTGGCAAAGGATACTTGTTCTTTATTGTTACCTTGTTCAACTGCCTGAAGTCGATACAAAGTCTCAGCATACCATCCTTCTTTTTCAGGAATAATATTGGGGCACCCCAAGGTGACACACTAGAGCATATATACCCCTTCTTCAGAAGCTCTTCGAGTTGCATCTGTAATTCCTTCAACTCTGGCGTAATCATCCTATAAGGAGTCTTGGATACAGGTGTTGCTCCATGCATCATATTTATAAAGAAATCAATATCTCTTTTCGGTAGCAACCCCAGTATCTCTTTAAAGACATCCTCAAACTCTTTCAGTATTGCGCAGTCTTCAACATTTGGCACTTTATCCTTAGGTGTCTCCTCCATGTGCACTGGAAATACTTGACATCCTTTACTGTAGATTTTCTTCAATTGCAAGGATGAAACTTCTCTGCTAGTTATAGCTCTTGGAATGTCTTGAACTGTTCTTAAGTTTCCTTCCTCATCCAAGCAAGTAAATGCCTTATTGTAACAATCTAGAAAGGCATGATGTTGGTCTAACCAATCCATACCAATGAAGCAATTATACGAGCCCAAACGTATGATATTCAAATCAGCTTGTGTGCACAGTCCATTCATCTCCATTGGACATGCCTTAACCATCTCATTATTTTTTCTTTTTGCTCATGTAGCTAACTGCACCAACCAAGGTTTTCCAAGCTTTCTTCTTGGCAATTGGAATCTTTCCACCATCTTAGGATCTAGATAACTATGACTAGCTTCTGAATCAATTAAAATAGCAATGGGTTGGTCAATAATCTTTGCATCAACTTGACATTGAAGTCATCTTGTTGCTCCTTGGCTTTCATAAGCCTTTCATCATCAACTTTATAGCCTTGGACATCTTTTTACAGTCCCTTTATGGTTTCTACCAAGTTTATGCACTCCTCCTTGGATTTTGTACCATCATCACCCAAACCGACATACATATCTTTGAATTCATCATCATGGCTAAAATCTCTCAGCGCATCTTCCATGCATTTTTACTTTCTGATGTGATCATGTCCTTCTTCTTAACTTCTCCAATGTCTCATAGACCATATCGGGAGAGAAGAAGATCACACATCATCTCATCTTGGCATTTAACCAAGAACCACCTGGTCCTAGATACCCCAAAACACATATGGGGGGCCCTAGATCACCACTAGGGTCTTATCCACCAAGGTAAACAACCAAGGATCAATCCAAGCACTGACCAAGGATTCCCTGGATCACATCCAGGGACCCTAGAACATATCTAGGGAGTTACATCATCAAACTACTTGGTCCTTGACCAAGAACCCCAACAATACACTGGGAGCCCTCACTAGGGTCTTTTGCCATGGCTCTAACTGCTTGGTCCCAGACCAAGAGCCCCAGAAGTGCACTGGAGGCCCTAGATCTTAGTTAGGGTCTTATACCATCCTCCTGAATAATGGCTCTTGTAGCTACTTAAATTTAACAATTGAAAAGGATGAAAATGTTCTTGCAAATCAAAGAAATAAATAATTGTGAAAACATACTTAAAGAAGGAGCCAATGGGATGGAGATTCAAAAACAAAAGGGGAGAAGAAAATTGCAAGAAAAGATAAAACAACAAGAGTGAATAAAAACATATTCAACAACAATAACAATAAAATCCTAACTAAAAGAGGAACATGAAAGCTTAGGCATCTCCCTCTTCAGATGTAATATAACGTTGGGATTCTAATACAATTATTGGGCAATGTAATCATTGTTGAAATGAATAGTGAGGAAGGTTTCTACCCTTGCTCATGTGTCCTAGAGCATATGGGGGACATTAAGCACCCTAATGGACTCTTCTTTAATCTTTGCCTAAATCCAACTTAGGAAAAGTCATGTATAATGTTCTAAGTTGTCATTGACTTTATCGGTTGTATTCCCTGAGGTTAATTGAGAAAATAATTTAATTTATCTATTATATTTAGCATCTCAAGGAAAGATGAGATCTAATCTTAGTCATTGATCTCCCTTGAGAAGAGACAATGTAAGATTATAAAGAGAGGGTGAGGGCACAAACAAATTATATCACTTGAGAGTGACTAAGAGAGTTTGATCTTATATATTCAGAGGGAGAGATTGAATTGAGGATCTTGAGGGCTTGTTTCAGAAAACAGAGGAGGATTTTCTTGCAGGGTTGAGAGATTTTTCTTGGGCACGCAGAGGGCCAAACTTATCCACAGAGTGTGAGCCGTCAGGCTTACGTAGTCTTATGCAAATGAGTCATACATCTATTGCAGAGACTCTCCAACTTGGATTTGTCACAGTGTTTTGGTTCTTGGAGGTTGCTTAGGGTCCAGACTCCATGCTATCCTGGAAAATTCAAACGTTGGGCATCAACTCAGTATTTTGTTGGATCGACCTATTTTCTGTAAGAGGGTTCTTCACATTTCCTGTTGAATAATAAATATTTTGATCTATTGCACCAGTTTTCCCACTTTGGGGTTTTTCCAGGGACTATTTGTCCAAAAATATCTTGTGTACCTTGTGTGATTGTTGTTGGTGTCTTTACTATAGATCCTGGTTGTTAGAATTTGGGTAGTATAGCAGAACAAAAGTATATTTTTAAATTTTAGTGAGAATAACAACTAGATCTCATATCTAGAAAACAAATCTTCACTACTTGAACAGAGAAAACAAGCAGATCTAAACAGATTGAATATAGTTAATAGGTAGATCTAGAATAATCTTCAAATTCTGATCTACAATGCTGGAATAAAACTTATACAGATCTACGAATCTAAAACTCAAAATGAAACCCAGTCTGATCATGAGCAACAAACCAAACTTCAGAAATAAGAACCAGAACTCAACATACATTCCAGATCTGAAAACATTCAATGCCAATACATCAATCTAGATAGATCAAAACAAAAACTCAAGGTAAAGTTCAGATCTGATAACCTGAGTAGATAACTTACCTTGCCCTGAAGACTTACCTTTGAAGAGGTCACAACCACACACAGGGATGAAAACCATTTGTAATTATGCTTAGTCAAAGTTCAGCTCATAGATCCACCATATAGATTGGATCTGTGACCAAGAGACGAAAGAAATTTCTTGCCACCAAGGAGATAGAGCCACAGGGATACAAAACAAAGAATCAAACCCTCCACAGAAGTTTCAAACATCCAAACCCTCACACAGAAAAAATGTTGAAGAAAACCCTCACACAAATTTAGCTTAAGGGAGGCCATGGCTCAACACAAAATAGAGATCACAGTCATAAAAAAAAACTGCAGTCACCCACAGCAGAAGAGAGGGCTGCAACTATAGTCACAACACAGCAGAGGAGAAGGGCCACTACTTCCAACACCCCATAGCATAAGAGAGGCCACTCCTACCAGCACTCACAACAAAAGGGAGGCCGCACCTATCAGAATATTTTCAACAACAGAAGGAGAGGAGGGCCGCACTTGCTGTCACCTCACAGCAGCAAAAAAGGAGGGTCGCCCTTGCTGTCACCCCATAGCAGCAAAGGGAAGGGCTGATCCTACAGCAGTAAGGAGAAATAGGGTCGCACTTGTTGTCACCTCACAACAACAAAGAAGGAGGGTCGCACTTGTTGTCACCTCACAACAGAAAAGGGAAGGGTCGATCCTACAACAGTAAGGAGAAAGAGGGCCGCACTTGCTGTCACCTCACAGCAGCAAAGAAGGAGGGCCACACTTTTTGTCACCCCACAACAGCAAGGAATGAAGGGGGCCGCACCACAGTCCTCCTAAGGAAAAGACGCACCACACTACAAAAGACAAGCCAACAACAAATGCCATCAAGGAGGCCGTAGTAACAGATAGGATCCGCTCACCTTCAAGCTCAAGAGCATACAAGATAATAGTGTGTGTAAAATGAAGGGTAGAGGGTAGGATATATATAGTTTAGGCTAGGGTAAATTTTAAGGGTAAAAATGAAATAAAATAACAAATAAAAATAACATGTTTTAAATATTAATTTAAAACATGATATAATTAAAATATCATTTTATTATCCCATAAGACAAAAACATAAAACCCCAAACCAATACAAACAAGGGTAAAGGGAGGGTTTAGGAGGGTTTACAAAGTGGAAATACTTGTTCATTCATTTTCAAGGTGACCTTATTACTTTATCATCATTGCATATGGAACACATCCCTTATGTGGTCATGCCCACCTTCAAGGAAGGTTATGCACCAACAAAGTACCTGATCGAAGATCAAGTTGCCCCAGAACTTTTCTGGGGTCTTATCCACCAAGGTCCAAGACCAAGGATCAACCCACCTTGGACATTTCCAGGGGCCCTAGACATATCTAGGGGCTTTAACTGCTTGGTCCTAGACCAAGAACCACAGTCATATACTGGGGTCCCTCTCAGGGGTCTTTACTGCTTGGTACCAGACCAAGAACCCAAGTCATCTACTGGGGGCCCTCTCAGGGGTCTTATCCACCAAGGTACAAGACCAAGGATCAACCCATGCCTCAAGCATGGATACCCTAGACATTTCCAGGGGCCCTAGACATATCTAGGGGATTTAGCTGCTTGGTCCTAGACCAAGAACCCTAGTCATATACTGAGGGCCTTTACAAGGGTATTTTTCCATGGCACTGAATGTTTGGTCCCAGACCAAGAAACCCCAGGGGTGCACTTGGTGGCCCTAGGTCTCAGCTAGGGTCTTTTCCATCCTCCCGGAGAATGGCTCTTGCAGCTGCTTTAAATTTAACACTGGTTATTATATTATGCGGCATATTTAATTTGTGAAGAATATAACCTAGATGATTTTTCTTTTCTAAATTAAAAATAAAGTTTTGTGTTAATGTTGGATTATTAGAAGAATTTTCACATGGTATCAAAGCAGGGCAGTTAAATAAATGGCATCCAAGGCAGATCTTAACAAATATGAAGAAGATCGTGGCAGATCTAAGCACAAAACAAGCAGATATAGACATATCTGAAGAAGATCATGGAAGATCTAAGCACAGAACAAGCAGATATAAATAGATCTGAAGAAGATCGTGGCAGATCTAAGAACAGAACAAGCAGATCTAGACAAATCTGAAGAAGATCAAGGCAGATCTAAGCACAAAGTAGGACATCAAAACGATACAGCATTTTATCATATCTGAACAGAACTGAAGTAAATCATACAGATCTAAGCACAAATCAAGGCAGTCGTAATATTTCTGCAGCAAGGGTTTGAACCTTGAGGGTTTGAATAAAATGGCCATGAGTTTGAGGGTGGAAGACAAGTTACAAGGGGCTCAGAATTACCCCACCTAGAAGGAAAGAATGAAAATGATATTAGAAGCATAGTTTTAAAAACCGGAACCGGTCGAAGGTCCAACCAGAACCAGAACCGGTAATGAACCAGTTTTTTAAAAAATACATAAAATATTTAAATTTTAGTGAAAAAATATGTTTTTAAGATTTTAAATCATGTTTCCAAAGCATTAGAGACAATTAGAGACAACATATCCAAAGTATGTTCATGAATATATCTTACAGATGCAATAGGTGTGTTATTGATGCGGCACCAAAGATCGCATGCCACTCCAAGTCCTTTTAAGGAACTGACTTAAATTACTAAGCATATGATTGATAGTTGTATGTGTTGGTTCAAGTAGTGAAGCACCGATGACATTATTTACTTAGCAATGATCGTAAGCTTCTCCACTCTACAGTTCCTCTAAAGATGGATCAAAATTGAGAATGCATTCCACATGAAGTGTAATAATTATTTTTAGTAGTTCAAGCTTGTGATTTAAGTACCAAAAAAGAAACACAAATAAAGTGGCAGATTTCCTATTGTGACCAACAACAGTTGGATTGACAATGTTTTTGCAATTTCAACAATTGTCTAGACTTCATGCAAATTTATGTAGTCTTGCAAATCTTTGTGATGATGCCTCCATAGGAAGGATTTTGTAAAAAACCAACACTATKATGTTCCTTTTGGAGATTTCCAAGTTAACTGAAGAGTGTACATTGTCACCTCGTACAATCTCCCTACACTTTGTGTTAGTGCTTGCAAACCACAGGGGGGAATCCCTATGCAACCTATACACATAGTGTGAACCCTAAAGATAAAAAATCTCTGCCAAATTGCAATAAATGCTTGTTGTAATTCGAAATATCAGACCTATAATCTGCAATTAAACACACTAAACAACAAGAAAAAACACAGATTTACACCTAAAGATGATTATTCACTTGGGGAAACATGCAAATCTTCTGTTAAAACATGAAAACCTTCTCTTAAAAAGGAATTTTTGCGTGCAGAAATGTAAAAAGAGCACGTATAAAATTTGTCTCTTACGCGGACTCGAACTCGGCCTCAGACTCATCATCTAAATGCTCCCAAATGATGAATAAGAGAGGTGTGAGACACTTAGAGAGGAGTGAGAGTGTCTTATAGACTAGAATTAGGGTTTAGGGGATCTTAGGTTTTAGGTTTTAGGGACCAAACTAGCCAGTTTATTACCAAACCGGTCGGTTTGGTCATAAACCAGCCGACCGGTTCGGTTTATTGGCCGGTTTGAACCAGTTGACCATCAAACCGATAAAACCAGCTAGTTCTGGTTCCGGTTCTGGTTCACCGGATTTTAAAACAAGGATTAGAAATCAATGATGTGTCAGGTCATGTCAAAGACAAGGCAACAACTCCCACAGGTGCAGCTGAATTGGTCATCTTGAAGAAAGGTGAGGCCAAGGCAAAGAGCCTGATTCTTGATGGGATAAAGGACCATGTGATCCCACATCTCTCAAGAAACACTGAGGAAAAAGATATGTGGAAAGCCCCAAGTGACCTCTACCAAACCAAAAATGAAAACAGAGTGATGGCTCTGCGCAAGAAATTGAGTGGGACCAAGATGGCCAAAGGTGAGGGTGTGATTCCTTATCTTACCAGAATAACTCAAATCAGAGATGAACTTGCAGCAATCGATGAAAAGACTGAAGATGTTGAGCTCGTGCGTATTGCACTAGACGGTTTCACTAAGTCATGGGACGTTTTTTTTCGTGGTGTGGTAGCTCGATAGAACCTCCCTGATAGGCAGCGTCTGTGGGATGATTTGGTGCAGGAAGAGATTAGAATTGGTCAGGTAGGACCATCATCTTCAACTCATGCAGAGGAGGAAGAAGGTTTGGCCCTTGCAGGCAAAGCAAAGGGAAAGAAGAAGAAGAAAGGTGGAAAGAAAAAAATTTACTTCTCAAAAGTCAAGTGCTTCCAGTGTCACAAGATGGGACACTTTGTATCACAGTGTCCAGAGAGGAAGAAGAAGAATAAGCCACAAATGGCAGCTTCAGCAGCAGTGGATGAGTTTGCCAAGTCATTTGAGGAGGATTTTTGCTTCATAACATGTATGTCTAGTGCAGTTGTTTCAAACATTTGGTTTGTAGACAGTGGTGCATCTTGTCATATGACAGGGCACAAAGAGTGGTTTACTAGGCTACAGGAGGGAGGCGTAAATCTAGTCATTGAGTTAGGGGATGACATGCGCTATAAGGCGTAAGGAGTTGGCACAGTCTCATTTCAGAGGGAGTCTGGGAAGCCACTATGTTTTAGTGATGTGTTATATGTTCTAGGGTTGACCAAGAACCTCATCTCGGTATCTACTCTTGAGGACAAGGGATATGAGGTCACTTTCCGTAAAGGAAAGGTGTTCATCAGGCCTAGTGGGTTAGGTTAGAATATGGACAAGATGACTGGGGTTCGAGAGGAGAAGGTCTATAGGTTACAGGTTCAGCCAGGGAGAGCATTAGCAAGTATCACCACAGACATAGGTGAGTTGTGGCACGGGAGGATGGAACACATTCATTATGGTGCTTTGGGGCATTTGAGGGAGGCAGTGAATAGATTGCCTAAGATTACAGCTAAGAGGCGTGACCCTTGCAAGGGTTGTGCATTGCGCAAGTATGCCCGGAAACCCTTTCCATATAGCGAGCACAGGTCCAAGGGAGTACTGGATCTGATACACTGACGTATGTGGGTCGATGAGCGTGGAGTCAGTGAGTGGCTTCAAATACTTTGTCTTGTTTATTAATGAATACTCCAAGAAGACCTGGATTTACTTTCTAAAGACCAAGGATGAGGTCTTTGGGAGGTTTCAAGAGTTTAGAGCTCTGGTGGAAAACCAAACTGGGAGAAAGATTTGGGTCTTAAAATCAAATAATGGGGAACAATACACCCCCAAGGAGTTTGAGGATTATTGCACAACAACAGGGATTAAGAAGGAACTCACCATTCCTTAAGGCTTACAATCCTCAACAAAATGGAGTGGCTGAGAGAAAGAACAGGACTGTGGTTGGAGCAGCATGAGCTATGATTCATGATCAAGGATTGCCATTGATCTTATGGGCAGAGGCGAGCAGTGTTGCAGTATATTTGCAGAATAGGAGTCCCCACACAATTTTGGGGAAACAGACACCTGAGGAGACATTTTCAGGTACTAGGCCAGATGTAAGTCATCTTCGCATCTGGGGTAGCGTATGCTATTATCATGTCCCTTCAGAGAAGACGACAAAGTTGGACCCCATGACAATAAAGGGGATACTTGTTGGCTACAACGAGGTTTTCAAAGCTTACACGATTTATGTGCCTACACGCAAGAAGGTCATTGTGTGTAGAGATGTACAATTCGAGCATGAACGTGCATTAAGGAGATCGAGGGATTTTCCAGCAAGTGGAGAGAATTAGCAGGAACAGAGCACAGGAGTCCAGAAGCAAGAGGCACAGAGTCAGAAAATATAATCACAGGAGGAGACACAAGATACAAGTTTTTCGAGGGAGATTGTTGGACAGGATCATCAGGAGCGAGTTGATGAGGAGGAGCAGCATAATGCAGTTCCCAAGAGCAGATTACTAGGCCACAACCTAAGTGGTACAAGTCCACAGTCAATGATTCTAGCTTGGGAGGGCTTCCAGAGAGAGACTTCAGATGAAGCAAACCACCACAGAGACTTGGATATATGGCTTTGATTAACCAGCTCATTGATGTTGAGCCTTCTAGTTATGAGAGTATTGCACGGCATAAGGTGTGGCAGGAGGCCATGATGAAAGAATATGCCTCCATTATGAAAAATGAAGTATGGGAGGTAGTTCTGAGGCCAAAGAATAAAAGGGTGGTTGGATCCAAGTGGATCTACAAAGTTAAGCATGCAGCAGATGGAAGCGTGGAGAAGTACAAAGCCCAAATCATGGCCAAGGGGTTTTCACAGCGAGAGGGATTTGATTACGAGGAGACTTTCGCTCCTGTGGCCAGGTATTCTTTAATCCGAGCAGTCATTTTATTGGCAGTGGAGACGAGTTAGCACGTTCATCAAATGGACGTGAAGACCGCCTTCCTCAATGGATTTGTTGAGGAGGAGGTATATGTTGAGCAACCTTAAGGATTTGAGGTTGGCAGCAAAGATACACATGTGTGCAGAATGAGGAGAGCCTTGTATGGGCTCAAGCGGGCACCTCGAGGATTGACAACTACTTGAGAGGGAAGGGCTTCCAGCAAAGTGAGGCAGATCCAAACTTGTATTTTCTTGCAGGGGAGAATCCTTTTATAATGGTACTATATGTAGATGACCTATTTCTCACTAGAGATGAGCAGCTGATAAAAGATTGCAAGGTCAACCTTGCAACAAAATTCGAGATGAAATACCTTGGGTTGATGCACTATTTTCTAGGGTTGGAGGTTTGGCAGAAAGATGGGTACTTCTTCCTAGGATAGGGGAAGTATATTTTCCGCAATTTTAGGATGATGGACCATAGGCCCATGTCCACACCTCTGGTTACAAATTGAAGGAAGATTGATGCATTAGATTCGAAGACAGTAGACCCCACTATCTATCGTCGGTTGATTGGATCGCTCATGTATTTGGTCAATACTCGACCAGATATCAGCTTTGTAGTAAAATCTTTGAGTTGGTTCATGGAGGACCCTCAAAGAGTACATTGGATTGCTGGGAAGCATGTGATTTTCTATATTAGAGGGACAGTGGAGTACGGGCTATTGTATGATCGCAATGGTGAAGTGGCATTAGCAGGTGATGTTGATTAGGCGGGATGTGCAGAGGACATGAAGAGTACTTCAGGTTGTTGCTTTAGAATTGGATCGGGCATCAGTTCCTGGTTCAGCAAAAAGTAGAGATCAGTGGCATTGAGTTCTGTTGAGGCATAGTACATGGCAACCAGTTTGGCAGCATGTGAGGCACTGTGGTTGAGGAAGTTACTTTTGGGCTTGTTCAAGCAGGAGCTAGAAGCTACTGTGTTTCACTATGACAATCAGAGTTGCATCAAGCTCTTTGAGAATCCAGTGTTTCATGATCGTAGTAAGCACATCGATATCAGGTATCACTTCATCCAGATTGTGTACAGAGAGGAGTCGTGAGGCTTGATTACATACATAATGATGAGCAGATGGCATACATATTTACCAAGGCACTGAGCAGAAAAAAGTTTGAGAAGTTCAGAGATCAGATGGGGTTGCAACAGAACCCCTTCCTCACTGAGAGGGAGTGTTGAAATGAATAGTGAGAAAGGTGCCTACCCTTGCTCGTGTGTCCTAGAGTAAGAGGGGGACATTAAACACCCTAATGGACTCTTTTGTAATCTTTGCCTAAGTCCAACTCAGCAAAAGTCATGTATAATGTTCTAAGTTGTCATTGACTTTAATTACTGTATTCCCTAAAGGTTAATTGGGAAAATAATTTAAGTTGTTTGTTATATTTAGCATCTCAAGGAAAGATGAGATCCAATCTTAGTCATTGATCTCCCTTGAGAAGAGTCAATGTAAGATTATAAAGAGAGGGTGAGGGCACAAACAAATTGTATCACTTGAGAGTGACTGAGAGAATTCAATCTCATATTCAGAATCAGAGATTGAACTGAGGATCTTGAGGGTTTGTTTCAAGAAACAGAGGAGGATTTTCTTGCACGGTTGAAAGATTCTTCTTGGGCACACAGAGTGCCAAACTCAGCCACATAGAGGGAGCCGTCAAGCTTACACAGTTGTTGAAATTAGTGCAGTTGCAAGAGCCATTCTCTGGGAGGATGGCATAAGACCCTAGTTGAGATCTAGGGCCCCCAGTACACTCTCAGGGTTCTTGGTTTGGGACCAAGTAGTTAGAGCCATGGAAAAAGACCCTAGTGAGGACCCCCAGTGTATTTATGGGGTTCTTGGTCAAGGACCAAGAAGTAATTCCCTAGATGTGTTTTAGGGCCCCTGGATGTGTTCCAGGGAATCCTTGCTCGGTGCTTGGATTGATCCTTGGATGTGTTCCTTGGTGGTTGATGATGTAGGTCCCTAGATGTGTTCTAGGGCCCCTGGATGTGTTCCAGGGAATCCTTGCTTAAACGATTGGGTTGATCCTTGGTCTTGTACCTTGGTGGACGAAATACCCTAGATGTGTTCTAGGGCCCCCAGATGGTCTGGGACCAGGTGATTCTTGGTTGTGTACCAAGATGTGATGATGTGTGATCTTCTTCTTCTCTCCCGAGATGGTCCATGAGACCTAGGAGAAACTAGAAGATGGACATTACCACATCATTGGTTTCTCCTCTTATGCAGGGATGATAAATAAGTTATCATGAGACATATGTGGATTGTTTGCCATTGAAGAAGAACCCCTTGACTTTGTCTTGTAGCCTCCCCTTGCTTTATTCTCATTCTCCATCTTACTTGATGTTGTGTTGGTATTCTATAAGTTACTTTGACTTATTTGACTTTATAATTAATATTTTTGTTAATTAAAATATTAATTATTATTTATTATTTATTTTATTTTTAGGTTTTTAAGTTAACCTATTCCAACCCTTCCTAAACTATAAATAGGAACCTACCCCTCCCTCATTCTTACACTCACTCACACTCTTCTTATGGTCTGATTTTTTGTGGCTACTTCAGCTTGGTTCTTATCTTGGGTACGACCTCCTTGGTGGACTCTCTCTTTCTGATTTAAGGTGCGGCCTCTTAGACTTCTTCTCCTTGCTGGATGGGAGCTTTATTTCTGGTGTATGGTCTCCCTTTGCTGGGTAATGGTGCCACAAACCTTTTGCTTGCTGTGGTTAACGTGTCGCGGACCTTCTCTTTGCTGTGTTAAGGTGGGCAGAACTTCCTCTTGCTGTTCAGGGTGCCACAACCTTCCCTTGACCCTTCTTCTAGGTGTCACTGGGTGTTTTAAGGCTGCAGTTGCCTCATAGGCAGCCCTTGGCTCCTCTTCTTGTTGGTGCTTGTGTTACCTCTTGCTATCCCTGATGTTGTTGCCTTCTACTTATGTCTATCAGATTCTGTTGTGAGGGTTTTGTTGTTGTAGCACTACAGTTTATATTGGACAGTTTTTGGTTGAGTTTTATTGTTGTCTTTGATCCATGACCTTCATAGCTTTTCTGAGCATAAAGAAATAGGACAGCCACACATCAGGTACTTCTATCAATTGGTTTTACTAAGGTAAATTTCAGATATTTTTATGCATATGTTTACATCTGCTTTAAGTTCAAGTTAATATTCAGAAATGTTTTTTGTTCATGATCAGTCCTAGTTAAAGTTTGGACCATCTTAGCATGTTCAGATTTGTAATTTCCGTTTTGTCCTACGTCAGAATCTTTGTTTTAAGTGCTGATCTTTATTTACTGTAGTGATCAATTTTTGAAAAGATATTTCTATTTTCATTTTCCATAAAAATCTAACAGCAGTCCTATGCAGAGGAGTCGTACATCTATTGCAGAGGCTCTCCATCTTGGATCTATCACATCGTTTTGGTTCTTGGAGGTTGCTTAGGGTCCAGACTCCATACTACCCTGGAAAATTCGAACGTTGGGCATCAACTCAGTATTCTGTTGGATCGAGTTGTTTTTTGTAAGAGGTTTCTTCATATTTCCTGCTGAATAATAAGTCTTCAGATCTACTGCACTGGTTTTCCCACTTTGGGTTTTTTCCGGGGACTATTTGTCCAAAAATATCTTGTGTACCTTGTGTAATTGTTGTTGGTGTCTTTACTGTAGATCCTGGTTATTATTTTCTGCTGCATATTTAATTTGTGAAGAATATAACCTAGATGATTTTTCCTTTGTAAAGTAAAAATAAAATTTTTGTGTTAATGCTGGGTTATTAGAGGAATTTTCACAATCGTCCAGTTCTTTTCATGAAAATTTAGCAAAACAGTTTTCTAAATGTTAACCACATTACCTAAGGGGTTAGCTATTTTCTTTTCTATTTTTTTTAAAGAGAGAATGATAGAATCTATACCTACAGAGAATATGACAAATGTGTACCTACA
>JZKD02S0504742.1:242082-256618 GCA_000966675.3 Picea glauca | reverse complement strand
GACTCAATGTTGGTGATCAAATGGCTAACTGGGGAATATCAGATGGACAACTTTCTTCTCCAGCCAATATTAGATGAAATTAATTCTCTAAAATATCTTTTCACATATGTATCTTTCCAGCATGTTTACAAAGAAAGAAACAAGATAGCCCACGAGCTGTAAAAAAAAGGACTGCAATTGGCCACTAAGCAATGGGTGTTGATCAAAGAGATGAATGGGCTCTTCCAAGAATCAGAGCACACTGCTTGTTTATAAAATATGATTGAAGATCTTAGTTAGGAGTCAATGATAGATGCTGATATTTTTTGTATGATGTACTTAATGTTTATGTGTTTAATGTAAGGCTTATAGCCTGTTTCTGAACTTTGAGATGAAATGTAGAGGATGTAAATGGAGGATCATAGGGTGAGACCAGAACTATGGGGCTTCTAATACATTTAAACTTTTTGAGAACTCTTTTTTTTGGGGCATACTGAAGAACTTTAGGGAATATCTATTTGTTTTAGCTAAGACAAAAACATGACACGTATTTTTTTCTATACTGTAAAATCCTTACTCAAAATGTTGTAACAACATTTATGGAATGTAATCCCTTTTTATATAATAAAATTATAAATTTTTTCCATGGAAATAAAAAATAAAAATATAAAAATAAGGCAAACCACTTCTAGTTGAATGCCCTTCTGAACACTGACTTGAAGTCCTTCCTAGAGTTTATGCTTCTCACTGAGATATAGTTAAGGAGAGATTTTATTTCAAAACCAGAGATTTCTGGTCTCTTTATAACATCAACCGGTAACAATTACAATTAAAATCTATACAAAATAAAAATTACCAGACTCTTAGATGTTTGTTGAAAATAGTTCAACTCTAATAATAATAAGACTATATTTTTATTGAGCTATAATTCCTCTACATTTAAAGTTCATTTCCAACATTAGACAAACTTTTCACTACCTAACTAGCTGTTTTTTTTATAGTTAACTTATTATAGCTTTTAGGGAACTGTTTTTGAATGCTAGTTAACTTATTATAGCTTTTAGGGCACTGTTTTTGAATACAAACAAAGATGGAATGAGTGATAGAATGTATGCGCCTACCTGAAGGGCGACAAGATGCCAAATCAGTAAGTCCAGCGCCAAACCGATCTCACCCTCATCTTCAAATGCCATGCCAAATCAGTAAGTCCAGCGCCAAACCGATCTCACCCTCATCTTTAAATGCCATGCCAAATCAGTAAGTCCAGCGCCAAACCGATCTCACCCTCATCTTCAAATGCCAACTCCAAACGTGAGGATGGAAATAATGAGAAAACACCATCACCATTGGCCATATGCTTTTGTCTCTGCCATGTAACATAATAAACCCATGGTAAGAAGCAAAGTGCTACACGCTGTCTGCTACGAAAATAAACCAGATTCTAACTCGCTGTTGCGATACGAAAATAAACCAGATTCTAACTCGTTGTTGCGATAAACAATAAACAAAAACTTAAAGAGAAATTCACTGGTTGTTAATATTAAAAACCAGATGATTTCATATTTCTAAAAATTAACCACATTACCTACAGGGTTACCTCGCTCTTTTCTTTTCAGATCACTGCTGCCATTATCGCGGTTAATCCCAGTCCTGTTCATGTCGATCTCTCTCCACAAAGATTCCAGAAAACCTGTAAAATATTGAATCATAATAAATAATAGTAAATCAAAAATATGGAAGAAAAGAGATCCGTCCGAGTTCTACTTACTTGAGACATCGGAAGAAGATTCGCCCTCTGGAAATCGGTAGAAAAAACGGCTGAATTGTTCTCTGGTCTGCTTGATGATGTTCATTCGCGCTTCCTTCACCCCGCTTTCTTTCGAATGCCCTGTCGAATCTCCTGGAGCCTCCATTCCCACTGCCACTCTCACTCTCGTATAAACCCTCCAATGCCTCCATTCCCATTGCCACTCTCACTCTCGTATAAACCCTCCAATGCCTGTTTCATCCCCTGGTTGATTCCTTGCCATTTTCGGAAGCACATTACAGAAGAATATTTGATGAGTTCGTTACAAATTATGGCCATGAGAGGTTCGATGTCTGAGAATCTCTTATATCACCTCCCTTTCGCATTCTAATCCCTTCGTTTTTTGAGTCGAACCATAAGGAGTCGGGAAAAGGGTAAAAATCATAACCAAGGAAAAGGTAAAAAGCAGAACAATAAAGAGTTGGGGAAAAGGGGAAAAAGAAAGTAAAAGATACTTTGTTTTATCCAGCTAACTAAATGCAACATGTGTGAAGGAATTGGTTTGCTACTAACACAAAAAGAGAAAGTGGATGTTCATTATATGAATACCTCGATCTGTGTGTCCACTTAATCCGATAAATGTTTGTGCTCAGCTACACTTCATGAGAAAATGTGTAGATGAGAAAATGTTTCTGCTCTACTCAGCGCCACAAATATATGAAGTGGATTATATGTTTTGTTTGTATTAAGATTTATTTTTTATTTTTAAAGTTGGTAAATTTAATCGGCCCGTCAAAGGAAGCTTTGCAGCTGGAATATGTAGTTTTTATTGTTCAAGGATATTTCGATTACCAGTTTGTGGAAGAAATAATTTTTTTCGCTATAACTCTCCTCTCTTCATAAAAAGAGATCGGACTATAAGTAGGGAGAAATGGTTTATGCTTTTGAAAGTATATGTTTTGTACGGGATGTATAGATGTAAAAATAGTAGTCTAAACGTTTTATCTTTTGGGGTTTTTTTGTCACTTTTTTTATTTGATTTTGCTCGAAATCTGGTGATGCATGGTTGGATCTGCAGATTTGAGTGGTTAAGTTTGTATAATCCAAGTGTCCCAGTGGATTTTTGAGCACACTGAATCCATTTATGCATTCACAAAGGCAATTTAAACAACATAAAATTGATATTTTGTGCAAATTTACATCGTGTGATTCCGACCAATTCCTACCAAAAAAACCCAAAAGGTAGAACGTTTAGCCAAGGCCCATGTAAAAGAATATGTCTTATACTATCTATAGATGTAAATCTAGTGGTATTGAAAAGAATGAGGAGGAAAGTGAACATGAAAAGTGATATGGAAATTTATTTAGAGGATTGAGATATGTATATTTTTCTTTTTCTTTTTATAGAATATAAAGTAAAAAAAAAAAATGGTAAATTTATTATAATTCTGTGTTTTATGTGATCTTAAGAAAAGTAAGAGTTTATTTAGATTTCTTTAAAATATTATTTAGATACTTGAAAAGCATTAAGAGAAGCATTGGGTGCTATCCTCCAATAAGGGTTGACTCATCACTCTTTATTAAGGTTCACTTTGCCTAAAATGACGAGATAATGGTTTGTAAGGGGGAAAACTTCCACTCTTTCCAGATGTCTGTAGATCTTGGGCCGTTAACTGTTTCCTTACTTCTCAGAAACAAGAGCTCTTAGCGAATCAAAACTTGGTTTTAGGTTTTCTCTAAGACCAAAAGGTGTTTTCAACCTATATGGTATCCACGAGAGAACTCATTCCTAAGACTACTTCCACTGGGGTCATGTGATTTTGAACAACATTTAGTCTTAATTCCATACATGAAACGAGACACTACCCCGATAATAATTTGTTCTCAGAATATATGTCAATGATAATTTAAAATTAGAATTTTTTCATAAATATTTATGTTTTTCTTTATGATTGTGGAGTTTGAATATGAAATATTTAATTACAAAACACATCTTATATGTGTGGTGTGTTTTTGTAAGTGAGTGTCTATATATTACCTTTCATAAACAATATTTATAGTCATGGCATCAATAATGACGAGTCTCATGCCCTGAACTGCCTCGAAGGGAAACCAATTCAATTCAGTGTGAAAAATTGAATTGTTGTCAAAAAACGGTGTTAAAAAAGAAATGCTCAATTGTCTAGGTGACACCTTGCCACGCAGGGCCCAATTAACAAAAATACTAATATGCATGAAGAAAATAAAGACATATCTAAAACATGAAACTAGAATTAACGTTGTTGGCCATGAGATTGCACGATGTCCTACATCAAGATCACCTCAACATTTCCCATCATCTCTGGAACTGCTTCTGTCAGGCTGCCCTCTGGAGTGAAAAGAGTGTGCAGTAAGGATGTCATGCTTTCCCCTCGGCAGTCCATCAAATCAAGTTTGAACCTCATGTCTATCAGCTCATGTCGCAGGTCAATGACAAGATTATGCAGAATAAGAATTGAGTCCAGCAGCCACGAATAGTCCTCACAGTGTCGACTCGTCGCCAAAGGAGTCGACGAAGGTTGTGTTACTGGAGGATTTTCTGGCTAAGAAGGAAGATGAGAGGAGGAGGAGTCATTATGAATTGGCCCTAAAGCAAAGCCCAAGGAGTTGTCATGGTTATCAAACCATTCAACTTGGCATGACCATGGAGAGTGCCAAGGCCCTGGAGTGCACGAACCAATGGAGGACAGAGACGAAGAAGAGCCCTCTGGACCAACAATGTGTGAACTCCCAACCACATTCACATTCTTCATCTGACCAAAGGTGGTGTACCAAGCAGGACCACGCTTTGGATGGCCACACAAGCACAACATAACCAGGAGGAAGATACACCGGAAGGGAGCCAGAGAGTTCTATAGTCACGGCCTGGAGAAGAGTCACAAACAGAGAATACGAGCACCCCCAAAGAAATGAATAACTAAAAACTCTTCCATATTGAATATAAACATAAGTGTTGGAGCTAGACACATGACCATGCGGGCAGGGTCTCCCGTGTTGTGAGGTGAAATACCAGCATTGGAGGCAAAAGCCATTAAGTTTAGAGTGGGGCGAAAGATCAATCTCATCGTCGATTGGTACTAGGTGAATTGAAGCCTCAAGGGGAGAGAATTAATAAGGCCAGGGCTTGTCATAATGCGGGATACGTGGCAGTTGCATGCCTCATCCCCCCACCAACCCACACTAATTTTCTTTAGCATGTGACACCCCATCTGCGGGATATGTGTGGTGTGTGTGTGTGTGTGTGTGTGTGTGTGTGTTTTTAAAGTAGAACCTGCTATATTAAGTTATCAAAGAAACCTTGACAAACTGTATAGAGATATAGGTCTGAACCACCAAAAATGTTGTCGTTTTAATGGAAACCAACATGGTTTGGAGAACTATTTTTCCCTCTGTCCTACCTGGAGGAAACCATGACAGATGGCTATAGTCCAAGTGAACATGTAATAGTAGCATGATTAAACAAAGAAACAAAATAACATAGAAGATCCTAGATACCCGGTGACCCATCGCCCTTGTTTGTCTGCCACGTGGAGCCAACTAGGATGGCAAATGCCTACACGCAGAGAGGGCACTTCCTCTTTGCTGGAGCATTGGAGTACGCATCAAGGAGTAGGTCCAGACGCTGGCCCATGAGAAGGGCTCTGTGCTCCAGGTCTTCCATGTGGCCTCGGAGTTCGAACACCAGAGCCAGATGCTCTGCATGGAGGAAAGTACCATGCAAGCCATTACCTGCGTCGTCGAGGATTACGTCCCCCACTTCCACGTTCGTTCCATCTCTGTCTTCGAGCTCGAGCAGTTCTGCACCGGCCGCTTCCTCCTTCCTCGCTGGGTTGTTCTCGTCCACGTTCTCTTCGGCACAAGCCTTGTCCCAAGTTTCTTCCTCGATCGTTGCCTGCACAGCATGGCTGGTGGAGCTGTAGTCACCCGTCCACGATATCTCCTAGACAATGCACCCAGGGATATCACCTGCCAGCTCGATTTTAGGACTGCCTCCATCCTGGTAGTTCGCCTCCATGGCTTGGGGTTCCGGAGTGGTCACCAATTCCTCCATGAACGATATTTCTTCAACGTAATAGGTAGGAAATGCATCCGCGGCACCATCCTCCAGCCTGTTTCCAGGCTCAATTGCCATGGTTTCACTGCTATGCACGGCCCCAGTCTCCGCAATGATGGCATGCAGAGCCAATTGGTCAGTGCGAGCCTTCTTTCGAAGAATGGAGGTCGCCAACGACAGAGCGCGCTCCAGCTTCTCCTTCCTTTGCCTCTGCGCTTTGTGGGTGTACCAGGCCGAGCCACGACGAGGCCTGCCCCGCTTCCTGGTCATGTTTGCCAAGGGATATATAACAATACAAAGAGGATGCAGTGAGATGAGAGTAAGACAGGATGAGAAGGAAACAGAGTTGCACCAGAGCTCCCAAACGATGGGGAGACCCGAAGCAAGAGAAAACCAACTCTGTCCAGGCGCTCGAAAATACAAATTGCCAAAGACCGGATTCACCTAGCTATCCATAGACCCTGTCATGCTGAGTGCGTTGTGAGCGAGAGTTTTTGCGTGAGGGAGGTGTCCCTCCTTCGTATATCGGCTATAATGGTCGTCTACCATCGTAAATGCAAGGCGAATGGGTGGCAGCCATCAGCATTTATGTTGTGGCTCAGTGTAGAGCCTGGTGGCAAGGAGCTGCCGCATGTCACCCCATCCGGGGCTGGGAAGTATCTGCTTGCAAGGTCTTTGCAATGCCTTGAGAGGTATGTATCATCAGAGAGATGGGCTTGCCAATATATGAGTTATGACTTAGAGTCAGTTCCAATATTTTCCAGGTGATCTGCAACCTTGTTAGCATCTCATTTCACATGAGAAGGATTTAAAATGAGATTGGAGTGGATAAGATCTCTGAAATCCTCCAGAAGTCCTAAGAGTCTCCAGCTGGGGGAGATCCGCTTGGGGAGTTCACCATGTAGGATTTTGGAGATGAGTTGGATTATGATTTGGGAGTCTCCCTCAATGATGATCTGATGGTACTGGTGTTGAACAACATCTTGGAGGCCTCTGACAAGGCTTGTGAGCTCCCCCACATTGTTCGTGTTTTCCCCTAAAAATCCTGCCATCATGTGAATAATCTTACCAGTGTGGTTCCGAAGGACAGCTCCAAAACCAGCTGGTCCAGGGTTACCCCTGGAGGCCCCATCGAAGTTAAGCTTGAGGAAGCCTGAGGGGGGTGGGGTCCATACCGTGGGACTGTTAGCTAGTCTGTTTTTAGTCTTCCCCTGGGTTTTCACACGCATGTGCATGTCCCAACCTTTGAGATTACTCTCCTCCTCGGGCTTACACTGCAGATCTTCATGGAGCCAAGATTTGTTATGGACTATTTCACGGATAAACCTCTTAACCCTCTCCCATGTAATGGTGGTAGGGGATGGTTTTGAGTGGAAGATTCTCTTGTTTCTTTCTTTCCAAATTGCCCATAAGGTGAAACCCAGGAGCAGCTGCCAGATGTGCTAGAGAATTGGATTTTGGAAGGAAATTGTTTCCCAATTAGCTAGGGTATCCCTGATGCTACCTCGATTTCTCTGGGAGTGTCGCATGGCTTGGGCTCCCCAATCCCAGATCTGTTGACTGTAATGGAAGTTGTTGAGGAGATGTTCCATGGTTTCCTCGCTTTGTTGGCTGAGGGTACATTTGGAGGGGCCTATAAAGCCTTTCTTTAGAAGATTGTCCTAGGTGAGGATACGGTTTTGTGTTGTGATCCAAAGAAAAAAGGAGACCCTGGGGCAGAGTATTGATTGCCAGACTTTGCTCGAGATGGTTTCGGGGATTTGGTTTTGGTAGTTTCCATGTAGGTAGTATGCCTCACTGACCGAGAAGATGCTTGTTGTGGAGTGGCCCCATCGGAGTATGTTCGGTCCCTCTTTGATTGGAATTTTCCGGTGTAGTATACAGTTCTTCCAGGGTAGAAGGTCGATATCCTCCGTGATCTGTAATTCTGTTTGGCTTGTTTTCCACTATCTCCAAGGTTGTCTTTTGTGAGTTGGGATCCAAAAGTCGTTAACAGTTCTGAAGATGTTCGGCTATAATCGATTTTTGAGAGGGTTGAGGCTTTCCAGGTCACTAAGAGGGGGTAGCTGTTGCCAAGAGTCCTGCCAGAAGAGTGCACTTTCGCCATTTCTCACTTCCCAGAAAGCATGCTTCTGAATCAGGGGGCAATTTTGCCAGGCGGTGTTCCATATGTTGGATCCTTGTATTTGTTCATTGAATCTGATTAGTTGGTCAGAATGAGTGTTTAGGGCATACTTTTGTTTCCAAATTTGTGTTGTAATGGTCGTCTACCATCGTAAATGCAAGGCGAATGGGTGGCAGCCATCAGCATTTATGTTGTGGCTCAGTGCAGAGCCTGGTGGCAAGGAGCTCCTGCATGTCACCCCATCCGGGGCTGGGAAGTCTCTGCTTGCAAGGTATTTGCAACGCCTTGAGAGGTATGTATCATCAGAGAGATGGGCTTGCCAATATATGAGTTCTGACTTAGACTCAGTTCCAGTATTTGCCAGGTGATCTGCAACCTTGATAGCATCTCATTTCACATGAGAAGGGATTAAAATGAGATTGGAGTGGATAAGATCTATGAAATCCTCCAGAAGTCCTGAGAGTCTCCAGCTGGGGCAGATCCGCTTGGGGAGTTCACCATGTAGGATTTTGGAGATGAGTTGGATTATGATTTGGGAGTCTCCCTCAATAATGAGCCGATGGTACTCGTGTTGAAAAACATCTTGGAGGCCTCTGACAAGGCTTGTGAGCTCCCCCACATTGTTCATGTTTTCCCCTAAAAAGCCTACCATCATGTGAATAATCTTACCAGTGTGGTTCCGAAGGACAGCTCCAAAACGAGCTGGTCCAGGGTTACCCCTAGAGGCCCCATCGAGGTTAAGCTTGAGGAAGCTTGAGGGGGGTGGGGTCCATACCGTGGGACTGTTAGCTCGTCTGTTTTTAGTCTTCCCCTGGGTTTTCACACGCATGTGCATGTCCCAACCTTTGAGAATACTCTCCTCCTCAGGCTTACACTGCAGATCTTCATGGAGCCAAGATTTGTTATGGACTGTTTCACGGATAAGCCTCTTAACCCTCTCCCATGTAATGGTGGTAGGGGATGGTTTTGAGTGGAAGATTCTCTTGTTTCTTTCTTTCCAAATTGCCCATAAGGTGAAACCCAGGAGTAGCTGCCAGATGTGCTAGAGAATTGGATTTTGGAAGGAAATTGTTTCCCAATTAGCTAGGGTATCCCTGATGCTACCTCGATTTCTCTAGGAGCGTCGCATGGCTTGGGCTCCCCAATCCCAGATCTGTTGACTATAATGGCATTTGTTGAGGAGATGTTCCATGGTTTCCTTGCTTTGTTGGCTGAGGGTACATTTGGAGGGGCCTATAAAGCCTTTATTTAGAAGATTGTCCCAGGTGAGGATAAGGTTTTGTGTTGTGATCCAAAGAAAAAAGGAGACCCTGGGGCAGAGTATTGATTGCTAGACTTTGCTCCAACTGGTTTTGGGGATTTGGTTTTGGTAGTTTCCCTGTAGGTAGTATGCCTCACTGACCGAGAAGATGCTTGTTGTGGAGTGGCCCCATCGGAGTATGTTCGGTCCCTCTTTGATTGGAATTTTCCGGTGTAGTATACAGTTCTTCTAGGGTAGAAGGTCGATATCCTCCGTGATCTGTAATTCTGTTTGGCTTGTTTTCCACTATCTCCAAGGTTGTCTTTTGTGAGTTGGGATCCAAAAGTCGTTAACAGTTCTGAATATGTTCGGCTGTAATCGATTTTTGAGAGGGTTGGGGCTTTCCAGGTCACTAAGAGGGGGTAGCTATTGCCAAGAGTCCTTCCAGAAGAGTGCGCTTTCACCATTTCTCACTTCCCAGAAAGCATGCTTCTGAATCAGGGGGCGATTTTGCCAGGCGGTGTTCCATATGTTGGATCCTTGTATTTGTTCATTGAATCTGATTAGTTGGTCAGGCTGAGTGTTCAAGGCGTACTTTTGTTTCCAAATTTGTGCCCAGAGCTCTTTCGGATGCTGCAGCCACCTCCACCACATCTTGGCTCCCATGACCTGGTTAAGCTTTCCCGGATCCCGAATTCCCAAACCTCCGAACTTTTAGGGTTTACCAAGTTTGTCCCATCCAACTAAAGCCCACTTTTTGTTATTTTGGTGTCCCTACCACAGGAAATTTCTTTGGAGACTCCTGATAGCCTTGATGACTGAGATGGGTGCTTCCAGAGTAGTAAAGAGGTAAGTTGGCAGAGCTTGTAGGACTGACTTGAGCAGGACCAGTCTAGCAGCAATGTTCAGAGGTCTAAAGGTCCAGTTGTTCAACCTGTTGGCGATAGACAAGAGCAGGCTATCCCATGAAATGGATCGCACTGGCTCTCTAGTTAGGGGAATGCCTAGGTAGATGGAAGGGAGGGAACTTTTGGAAATGCCTAGAAGTCTTGAAAGGTGATTCTGAACCGAGGCTGGCGTGTTGAAAAAATAGAGTTTGGATTTGTCCAGGTTTAGTAGCATGCCTGAGGCTTCTGAAAATTCAGAGAGAATTGAGTTGAGCTTGGTGGCTTCTCTAACTGTGGGGGTGTTCATGAGAAGGGTATCATCGACAAACTGGCTATGCGAGGGCGGCGAGTGAAGGTTATGAAGTGGCAGCCCAGTAAGTGAACCCTCATGAACCGCTGCTTTGAGATAGCGACCTAAACCTTCTGCCACGATTACAAAGAGAAAGGGGGATAGAGGATCACCTTGCCTGATTCCCCTGGTGGCGTGGAATGGTCGGAAGGGCGTACCGTCGACACGAATTGAAAAGAAGGAAGAGGACGTAAGCTTAAGAAACTAGTTGACCCAGGGTTTACTGAAGCCAAAGGATTCCAGTACAGAACGCAAGTATTGCCAGCTTAATCTATCGAAAGCTTTTGAGAGATCGAGTTTGAGAAGCATACCTAGTGTTTTGCTCGTTTTTAAGGAGTGGATCACCTCATTGGCCAGTATGACGTTGTCCATGATTTGTCGTCCTTCTACATAGCCAGATTTCTTGTTGGAAATAATGAACGGTAGGAGCGGCTTGAGGCGATTGGCAATGACCTTTGTGATTATTTTGCAAATAACATTACAGAGGGAGATTGGTATGAACTGTTTTGGCTGTGTGGCTCGCTCCTCCTTGGGGATGAGAGTGATGAACGTTGCATTGAGAGTGGAGAGAACATGACCAGATGTTCTTGATTCTTCTACCGCCAGCCAGACATCTTCCTTGATCATGTCCCAACAATAATGGAAAAAATCCATAGTGAATCCATCCGGACCTGGTGCTTTACCTGGTGGCATTTCCTTTACTGTTGAGTCCACTTTAGACTGAGTGATTGGCCTTATCAGTGCTCTATTCTGCTCAGAGGTGATCAGTTGGGGTATGTTCTTGGTGATTTTCTGGATGGCTTCCTCCCTGTTCATATTGGTCTCTGTGAGGAGATCTTTATAGAAGGAGTTGAGTTCCTCTGCTATTTGGTCATGATCTATTATAGGGATGCCTTGATCATCCTCCAATTGGGTAATTTGATTGATGTATCTGCGGTGTGTCATCGCTCTGTGAAAGAATTTTGTGTTGTGCTCCCCTTCTTTGAGCCATTGAACCCTGGATTTTTGCCTCCATAGGATCTCTTCTTGTTCCCTATAGACCTCCAAGTCTACAATTAGTTGCTCCTCTTCCTTCACCAGGTTCTGAGTTCTGCTTCCTGAGATGAAATTTCGTTGAAGTTCCTCAAGTTGGCTCTCAATCTCCTTCTGCCTGAGGAGTATGTTTCCAAAAGTGGATTTGTTCCAACTTTTCAAATGTTGCTTGAAGTTCTTAAGGCTCTGCTGGAACTTATACATATGAGTGCCATGATCTATTTCAGCCTGGGCCCACCATGTGTGAGCCAGCTGGTGGAAGTTTGGGTGGGTGAGCCAGAATTTTTCAAAGCGGAAGGGCTTGGGCCTAGGGGGGAAGCTCGGGTCCAGACAAAAGGCGATAGGCCAGTGGTCTGACCCTATTTTTGGCATTATATTTGCTTCCATGGCCTGGTCACTTTGGAGGAGGGCTTCAGTCACTAGAAAGCGATCTAGTCTACAAGCAACATGTTGGTGCCCTGTTCTTCTATTGGACCAGGTAAAGATTCCATTCTGGGTTTCCATATCAACCATATTTAATTGCTCTATTAGGGTTTTGAACTTACCACTATCCTGCTCCAGTCGTTTTGTTCCTCCTGTTTTTTCCTCCAGCGTTAGGATCATATTGAAGTCGCCTCAAACAATCCAGTGTGGCGTGTGTATGAGAGTTTTGACATATTGAAGGGTTTGCACGAAGCTCTCCTTATCTTGGATGGACTGCAGGTCATAGACATTTGTGATGGCTCCTTCCTTGGTGGAAGCTACAAATTTGAAGTGAGCCGTTAGAGTACCTGTTGTAGAGAAGGGATGATGCATAGAGACTATTTGTGGGTTCCAAAGGATGGCTAGTCCTCCTGAAGCGCCCACTGAATCTTGGTAAAGGAAGTCACCACCTCTCCAGCTGCGTCGAAAGATGTTTTCAGCCTCCTGCCCTACACATTTAGTTTCCTGCAGGAGAAGGATATCCGGGTTCTCTGTTTTAATACATTCTCGGACGATCCTCTGCTTGGATCTTCCATTGAGACCTCTGATGTTCCAAGTTATTGTCTTCATCATGGGGAAGGTGGAGGGGGGTGGAGGTATCCCTCCAATAACCTCTGTATCTGGCCTGATTTGATCATCAGGTGCCCTTCCTCTTTAATAAGTTGATGGGCTGGTTTACGTCCTCTTCTCTTGTTTTCTTTGTTTGATCTCTTGGGCTCAGATCCTGGATCTATAGAGATGCCTAGTCTAGCTGTAGATCCCATTGTGGAGTTGGTAAACACTTTATGAACTTTCCGGAGCTAATCTATTGGGACGTGTTGCAGATCTTTTTGATTGAGGGCTTCCTCCAGTTTTTCCAGGTCTATCTCCGCCAAATCCGTTTCATCCATGAGCATGTTGGTGTCTCCGTCTATGCCTGATTGTGTTGTCTGGGTTGTTTCTTTTGGGTGGGTTGTGTTTGGCACTTTAGGGCTTTTGCCTTTCGCTTGCATTGTTGCTTGATGGGGGTTCTATATTTCCGCAGCTTCTGGCAGTTGATTCAGAGCTTCATAGGAATTTTTGGTGGGGAACTTTGAGGCCGAGCTCTGATTCTATTTTCTTGATGGGTTCTTTTGCCTTCCTGTGACATTGGAAAAACCATCCTTTTGCTTGCTTTCATTGAGCTTGGGGGCTGTGGAATTCAAAGGACAATCTTTGAACAAGTGGTCGTGCTCATGGGACTTTCTGCACCGAAAGGGTATGTGTTCGTAGTCGATTGTCTGGTTCTAGTCTTCGTCCTAGTATTCAATCATGATGGAACCTGACAGGGCTTTCGATATGTCCATATAGATGTAGATACAGGCATATGAGGTGTACTTCCTCATTTTTGTAGCTTCTGAAGCTTTGACATATTGTCCCACCGTGTTTCCGATGCCCATGAGTATTTCTTCTTGCCAAAATTCCCGGGGTAGAGAGTACAATCGGATCCAAACTGGGGCTCTTGTAAAGTCCTCCTGCTCCGGACTGAATCTGTCGGTCCAGAATCTCAGAAATAGACCTGCTAAGTTATAGAAATACGGTCCATTATCGAAGATTTTTTCCTTGTCTTCGAGATTGTACAAGATTATTGTGAAGAAACCCTTGGAACTAAGCTGGACTTCATAATCTCCTTTAGGGTTCCACCAATCCTTGATCCAGCGAGTGAGATCTCTTTCAGTTGGCCACAGGCCCAAGAATTTGCCAATCAGTGCGTGATCCATCATAAACTGGGTGTGTTCCATAACCCGTGTTGATTTGATGTGATAAAGTGGGGGTTTTTCCATTTATGGTATACACTTACCTGGAAGCCAGCCTTTGGAAGCTTGCAGATGAGATGTGTTGGGTTCTAGTTCCATTTCTTTGCTGAGTCCTTGTTCTTGGGTAAAGAGTTGATCCTGCAGGTGCGTCAGTGGCTCGAAGGCAGGGCGCTTAGCACGGATTATGTGTCTGTCGTTGGCGACGATATCATTGTACAAGGGGGGTTTCCCCCCCTCTCTCGAGCTTAGTGTTGGGTGTGCAGAAAACTCGTGAGGTGCTATCTTGCAGAACGTGGAAGTGGGCGGTAGGGCTCTGGTGTCAGAGCGTGCATCAAGTGCTTCACGATAACAGGGCACTAGGGTTGCAGGGCGCTAGGGTTCTTCCCAATTCCTCTTCCCCGCATCTAAAATGTTAGTATGGGCTTTATGTGTGGTGTGTGTTATGTTCAATTAAAATATTGATTTAAATTTTTTAAATTTTCTTTGTGAATAGGATGAGTAATGAAAAATAAAAGTCTTTCAAAATATCATATGATAAATACAACAATTATATGTATGTGATGTAAAGAGGGAAAGTCTTAATGTGGAATTAAATTTTTATATGTTCGATGTTTAGATTGAAAAAGGGTGGTATTGTTGTTTTTATAATTTTAAAATTTATTCTAATAAAATAAAATAATTATAAATTTTAAGTATTTATTAAAATAGTAATTTTACCCTCCCACCCTCTATAGAGGGTGGGAGGGGGGGGCATTAATAGAGGAATTATAATATAATTTCTCTATTAATGCCCCCCCCTCCCACGGGAGGGGGGGGCATTAATAGAGGAATTATAATATAATTTCTC
>JZKD02S0504742.1:219692-231720 GCA_000966675.3 Picea glauca | reverse complement strand
CTGATATGTGCTCACATCTAACTGGTTATAAATGACAACAATGGGTAATGAATAAATGTTGAATGCTAATTGATGAGTTTTTGTGCAAGAGGGAGGTTTTGGGAAAAAGAGCCCCGCACTCATTCACCCCCCCTCTAAGTGTGGTAGGTGTGTCCAACACCATCTTATGCAACATGCATTCCCTCAATGCATTCCATGCAGCATGCCATTTATGAGCACTTTTGTTTCCAATCGTTCCTTGATTGGTCCATGTATTCATGACATATCAGTTCATGAATTCTTTTGAGGATTACAATCAATCTTTACTAGCAGAGGTTCACACCTCCATCATTCATGTTATCCTTCCTGAATCATACCCTACTTGGGTATCCAAGGCATACAACTGCCTTTCAACATTCCATACGTAACATTAAGACCGTAAAACATTTCAGAAGGGATTCTTACCCAATCCCTTCATACCTTGTGCCACATAGGCATGGACATTTTTATACCGGTTTTGGTTGTTAGCACCCCTTCTTATGTTATCCCATCAGTGGTGCTCCATGGGGACTTTTAAAGTCTCTTCAACAATCTTTCAACAAGAACCTTCTCATAGTCATCCTCTGATCGAGGTTGTTCATTATTGGCCACTGCATTTCTCAACAGTTCCAATCTATTTCTTTCTACACATGACATAGATCATAAACACATTAGTCATCATGTAAATTAAAAATGCAAGTATCATAACATTTAAATTAGTAAATCATTTTCAGACATGTCCTAGCATATCTGTATGCACTTCATCGCATTATCCTTAAAGTTTTTATGAGTGCAATACCGATAGTTCTCAACGGTTTCTACAGTAATACAATCCTCATCACCCTGGTGTCAAAACATTTACTTTCATTAGTAAAACAAATTTCTTATTCCAAAGGAAACATAACACATAGCAAGAAAGGAGTTAGGGTTCTCCCCTTCTTCAAATTCTTTCTACATCACCTGGGACTTTTCAGCCCAACTGAGTTATTTCTAAGGCCTCATTGTCTTTTCTCTGCTTTTTCAATTTACTCCCTGTTGGGATCTTCCTTCTCTTTTCCTTGGGCAACCTTGGTTAGGCCTCATCTTAACCTTTTTGGAATATAACAACATGCTTTAATAGCAAACCCCTTTTTTTTTGTTCATAATGGATCATGAACCTTTTCATCCTGCACATTACCATTCGGTTATAAGAATGGTCAATATTCATTTATTAGTCTTATATTTCTTACATGATGTTTTTCAAAATGTAATTCAGGATTCTGGTATGTATATATATAAGTTTGTAGCTCACTGCTCAGTTTCTCAGCAGTTACTAAGGTTGTGACTCTGTCCTCCTGACATAGTTTTCACACAGTTGTTCCACAAGAAACTCCCTCAGCATGCAACTTCCTTATTGCACATCCATCACTATTTGTGATGGAATCAGCCTTGAGTTAGCTTTAGCGGTTTACCCAATATTCCATAAGGAATATAAACATGCACCTTTGTCATGTACCCAAATTATGTATCCATACATACTCTGGTTTTGTTAACTTACATCCATGATGTACTTAAACATATTCATAATCCTAAACCTTCCTGTAGCGGTCATAGGTATGTTTCACATCCCACCTACATATTTACCTTTAAGATCAGTCGACTCAGGATTGTTCACAATCCTTCTCCTGTGATCCTCAAAGGCATAATCACTTGCCTCTTATTATGACAACATAGCATATTTTCTCATTTACCCCTTTTAACTAATTATATTAGTATTTCCTGAGGAAAGGGAATACATTCCCCATCAAGATATTATTTGGGACAAAACTTTCATGACTCTTCAGAATGGAGTCAGCCATGCAACCATACTATTCATTTATTCTCAGCAAGAGAAATTCTTGCTTTATATTTCACTCATCAGGGAAACCGTATTGTACCTATAACTATACTCTTATATCATACATGTGCATCACTTGCATGTTTAATATCATTCATACCTAACTAGTATTAATATCAATATTCATATTAGGAAGCTCCACAATGCATTAAACCCATGCACTCAAGCATAATTAAACACGGATAAGTATTCATCGTGCTACCTTATTGCTTGCACCTTTTCCATGTCATTCACACACATGGACATATCAGGCTTATATATCCTTTTCCCAAGGATCTTCTAATAATCCTTATGATCATGTATACACATTCGTGTATAAGTAGGTGCATCGTTTGCACCTTTTTACCTCATGCATTCACTTAATAGTTTAATTTCATCATTAGTGTCCTTTAGTTTGAGATTTCAATCACTTACATGACTAATCTCACAGTCATATCTTGTATTGATGTTGCCTTCTCTCAAGGAAATAACCAACCAGGGTCACTTTCCTCTTTATGCGACAACGTCTAGCAAGAAAGGCTTTTTTGCCTCAACGTCCATAGAATTTTACCCATCTCACTTTTCTCTGGTCATGAGGAGTTATATACTTCAATTTTAATATAAAGCAGTAACTATAACTGCCAGGGATCCTACCTGATCCTATCAGATTCCTTTAAGCCCACAAAGGTATTAACCACTATATAATTCACCATCATCAGTGCCTGAAGTTCCAACTGCTCATGCTTAGAAGCAGTGTTACGAACACTAGGTCATCCGTCCTTCGGGCTTTAGCTGCTCTTGACAGAACCTTGCCACCTTCAGATATCCACATTCAAGTCTTATTATAAATGTTAATTAGCATATCCCTACTCCGGTAAGAGTACTTATCACTTTGACAAGGGCTAAAGAAATTATTTTGCTGAGATTCAACAATAATTCCCAAAATCACAGGTTCAATATGCCGTCCTTCTCCTCAAGGAGTAAATGTAGATAAAAATATCTCCTTACGCGACTCATACATGAGCCCAAGTAGGCCAAGTGTTGTAACCATGCTCTGATACCAATTTGTAACAGACCCACGATGGGGTGTAAATATTTTTTCTTTTCTTAATGGACAGATTCTCCATCCAGGATTTCTAATTTGGAAAGTTTGGGACTCATCCCGACCCTCTGGTCAAGATTCTTCGGTTCTCTAAGTCAAACAAGATTTTTAGACCTTGATAGTCTCACCTCTTAATCAAACACAGGCCCTTTCGGCCTCTGGTGTAGTTCTTATGATACCTGCGACCTTCTCCTTTGTGCCTCAGTGAAGTCTCGACGTTAGCGTTAGCCCCTTTTCTCTGAGCGACCATTGCATATGATCGTGGGTTACGACCGAACGCCAATTACGTGATTGTGGATGCAAACAAGAGTGGTTTGGAACCAAAATACTTTTCACCCTACAATTCACCACGAGACACCATGTGTCATTTTGTCAATACCGTGGTCTTGATTGCAGCCCGCCCTCAACTTTTTAAAGTTCGAACACTTTCTATCCCCACAATTCGACGTGACCATTGATCTCACGATCTTGATGGTACTTCTGAACTGATGGCTTAGATCTATCCCTTTCGAAACCGCGGATCAAATTTGACCCTTTCAAAATAATGGACATGATTTGTTTCACGATTCAGGATTCAGAGTTTTCAACTCTCAAATCATTACTTTTCTCCGTATGACAATCTTTTGAAATGGAAGATCTACTGACACCTATCCATTTAGATGTGCGGCTACGATATTCTCCATGAGATCGACCTTTGGGAGTTTCAATTCTCAAACTCTCGTTTATTTCAGAGTGATTTCTTTGAAATGGTAGATCATCTGCCACGTGTCCTCCCAATCCAACGGTTCTACTTCCGCTTCGGGACTTTTCCCCTTTCAACCAGATCAACGGTCCTTCAGCTCCCTTCTCGATCAATGATCGAGATCTTATTTGGATCTCCAGACTTCTAAGATCTCAAATCTCATACTTCACTTCCCCTCGAAGTAAGCATATTTTTGTCGCGTGTCCACTTGAATCAGACGCTTGAGGCTTGCTTCGGGTCTTTTCCTGAAATCTACAGATTTGTGCCACCTGTCCTCTTGATCTAATGGCTATGAATTATGTTGGACTCTACCCGAAATCCACCAATCTATGCCACATCTCTTTGGGGTCAGACGATCCAGATTAACCCCGGTCAATCCAACGCTTGAGATTTACTTCGGATGATCTGACGACCGAGATCTACTTCGGATGATCGGACGATTGAGATTTACTTCGGATCTTCAGAATTTGGGACTCTCAAATCTCAATTGAAAACTCTCGAACAAATTTCTTCGGAGTCCACGATCCGTCGCCATGTGTCCCTCTGGATCTGGCGGTCTAGATTCACTTCGGGTCTTCACGGTTCGGGCATCTCAATTCCCAACTAAAACCTCGGTGTGATTCACCTGGAGCTCGCGATCTACTAACGTGTGTCCTCTCTAAATCAACGATGCTCGTCTCCTTCGAGACTTCAGCCTTTAGAGATATTAGCTCTCAGTTTTCCTCACTCTCTTTTTCTCACGAAATGGTTTTACGCGGAGTTCACAATATGATGACGTGTGTCCTCCCATAGATTGACAGTTCCCAGCTGCTTCAACTGTTCGGGCTTCGACGATTTCAAACTCTTCTTCTTCGCGTTCTACCGGAGTTGACAATCTGTCACCACGTGCCCTTCTAGCGATCGATGATCATGGTTTACTTTGGGATTTTAGTGTTTGGGAGTTTCTACCTTTCCACACTCACCTTCTCCCGAAAGGATTTCACCCAGAGTTCATGATCTATTGACGTGTGTCTCCCACGAATCGACAACTACAGATCACTTCGGGGCTTCACCCTTCGGGAATCTCAACGTGCTCACCAACGCAAACCTTTGGAATGTAATCCTCCTGTAGTGTCAGATCTTTGGGCATGCATCCCCTACTATCAATGGTCAGGATGAACTCCAACACTTCGGCCTTTGGTAGTTCTCACTTCACACAATCCATTTTTCTCCGAAGCACTAAACCTCTGAAGCGAAGGATATGGTGCCCCGTGTCTCCTGGCACCAACGAATAGGATGGACTCTGGCACTTCAGGACTTAGGGAGGTTGAATCACTCCTTGATTGAAATCTCTCAGAGTTGGTCAGCGCCAGATTGATTACCTCATAGATCTGACGGTCGGGATGGCTCCCGGGCATCCTCATATCTAAGGTACAAATTAACTTTGGGACTTCAAGTATTTTTACTTCTCTTACGATGAACTTTCTTAATTCACCAAACTTGCGAAGTCCGAAGGACTCAAGGGGTTGACTCCCACACTCCTTCCTGTATCCAACGGTCACAACATACCTTGGCTCTTCCCGAACAATTCTTGTTCGTTCGTCTTCCGAACAAAGGAACCTTCCCTTTCGATACTTCAAACTCACTATCCTTCCTGAGTTTTGTTGGCTCTGAAAGGTGTTAGGACCCAGAAATGTCCATTTTTCACTATATCTTTTACCCTTTCAACCTTAACATTTCTATGCTAAATGCCTACTTTAGTGCTTGATAAGACCCTTTTTCCCAAGGTATGAATCATTGATCTTGCTTTGATATTCTTATTTACCTAACATGTTTGATTGGTAGTATTTCTCATATTTTACCCATAAATGTGCAACTAATGATCAAAATGTGTAAGACAACCAAGACTTGAAGAAATATCATTGTTGTTAAACCAATTGTTACAGTTGTGCGCTAGTCCTGCATGTTGTTACATAACTACAACAACTGTGCACCTTTATTGGAAGCTATCACACTTGCTGCAACAGACGGCCACAAATCCTGGAAGATGTTACACCAACTGTGACAGATGTGCACCAATCCTAAAAGATGTTACACTCACTGCAACATATGGCCACCGATCCTAAAGGCCGAATCTTGAAGATTGATCCTCTGTTATTATATGTCTTGTCTCACACTGATTTTTTTTCCTGATTTCATGAATATGACAGATCTCTTGTATCTTATGAACAACTTGAGAATCTGGGATTCTCAAGGCTATTCTGAGTCCATTTTGAACTGAATGACTCTGTCTTTAAATAACAGATCTTTTGTAATCATTGATATGAAATATTAGTTGTGTAATTGTGAAGTAACGTGAAACAACTTGTAATTGAACATTTTTGGTGATTTTAATAAAGAAGGCGATTTGGGTTTCTCCAACCGAGTGTAATATTTTTGAGTGGATTCAGTGAGAAGGAATGGGCCCACCTTCCTCACAGACTCCCCTCTATTTTGAGTTTTAGATTAGTTACTTTGATTTGTGTGATTAATCTGTTTAGCATTCTTAGAGTACAATTGTTGTTACAGTTCAGTCCCTTCCTGTCAAATGCGCATCAATGTGTCTAATGAGAATTAGAATTAAAGTGTTGTATACTGCTGGAGAATTTTCTTTCTGCACTAGGTAAAACTTTGCTTTCAAGTAAAAGTAATTAGAAGTGTGAATTTCCTTCCTGCAATTAAAATAGATTTCTTTTCCACAATTAGCACAGAATTCCCTTCTGCAAGAATAAAATAGAAAATTAGAATAAAACAGATAATCCAGGATTCTTATACACTCATCAATTTAGATTTCAATTATGCAAGTGTGATTCCAGTTCTACAAAGTAGATTAGAACTCTAGTTATGTCGGAAACTTGTGTTAGTGTTAAGTTTTTCAAAACTCTGTTCCTTTCAATACTAGAACTTGATTAGTGTTTGTTTTCATCAATCTAGCATATTGAGTGGAGAGAAAGAGCACATATGGAAAATTAAGGGGACAATGAAGAAGAGTTCCACCGTGAGAATCCACCAAACAACGAAGATCAGGCAAATGATGAAAATACAATCTCTACCCTGGTCTTTCCTATTTCTAATATTCCCACTTGAGGGATGGCTCCTATGAAAAACATACCTCTCTCAGCTCTGCCAAATTTTCATGGATTATTTATAGAGGATCCAGATGAGTTTCTGTTTGAATTTGATATTCTGTGTAGAATCTATGACTACACTACCACTGTGCAGAAGCTTAAATTTTTTCCAGCTACATTGAAGGGTAATACATTAAGATGGTTCATGAGCCTTGGAGGAGAGAATATTTCAACCTGGGGACAAATGAGGCAGATTTTCCTGAACAAGTACCAAGACTACTGCCGAACAAGGGAACAAAGAGAGGAATTGTTCAAAATGTCTCAGAAAGAGGACGAGACCCTTGAAGATTTTGTGGAGCGACTCCAGTATAATCTATAAAGGTCTGGACATCTGGATGTGAGTAAGGACATTCTGAAAAATATTTTTCTAAAAGGAGTTAGAGATGATTGTTTAGATATGCTGAATATGCTGGGCAAGGGAGATATATCTAAGGAATCCTATGATGACATTGTAAATCTTTATAAGAGATGCTCTCGAGGATCTACAAAGAATAAGTTAGCTACCATGGATACTACTTTTTCAAGGGTACATAAATCAACCAATGGAGGGGAAACAAGAGAAAAAATAGGTAATTTGTTAGAAGATTTCAAAACAGAGATGATTAACTCTTTTGGTTCACAAATTGATACTCTGTAGATTAAACAGAAACAAGCAGAAGCAAAAAAGGCATTGTCCATTTTCTGTCCAAAGTGCAAAGACAAACATCCAAAAAGGGAGTGCCCACTGAACATTGTTCAGGTATGTCGTATTTGTGAATTGGATCATCCCACTGAAAAATGTCCCTCCTTACCAGGTGTAAAAGCATCAATTAAGGCGACTAATGAGGAAGCAGAGGCTGCCTATCTAATTACACAGAGGAGACAATGGCAACCACGAGGTCAAGGTACAAACCCTCAATTCTCTCCTGCAACACTTAATTATTGGAATAATGTAAACAATCAGCTTCAATATGGCCAATTAAATGCCCCCTCTCCAAATCAGATTCCCCCTCCTTGTCAGGATCCTAATGCATGGTTACCTATACCCCAACAAAAAAATCACCATGGGCAATGGAACCCATATTGGAGAGGCCCTCAACAACATCCCATTTATCAAAACCATCACCAACCGAACCCCTATCAACAACAGTTCCAACCTCAGTACCAACAACAATAGCTACAGTTACCTCCCAATGCCCCACAGAATAATCCTCCCTTGCGACCTCATATGCCTGTGCAATATAACCCAAATCCAAATAATAAGGTCGTTCAGAATATTGATATACACAATGTGCCAACTCTATCTATTACTGCTATGCCTTGTGATGAGATCAAATTGAGATCAGGGAGAATATTCGAGCCAATAATTGAAGATGCTCCATCTTCATAATCAGACAAGGAATCGAGGGAAAAACCATCTGCTAATACAGAAGAAATTGAGCAACCTATTATAGAATTAGCAGACCCCCATTCCCTGAAAGATTGGAAATTACCAAAACTGTGGAATTACCATCCTTCAATCTCTTAGGAGAATTGCAAAATATGCATGTCAAAATTCCACTATTGCAAGCGATTAGGGATGTCCCTATTTATGCGAAGACTGTGAGAGACCTCTGTATCAAAAGGCCTGGAAAGAAACCTAGGGACCCCCTCACAGTACATGTAGTGGGAGAATTGTCTGAACTGATGTTAGGAAAAACCCCACCTATTAAATATGGTGACTCAGGAAACCCTACAATCACTGCCAAAATTGGACAAACATTTATTTCCCATGTGTTAGTCGATTTAGGGGCATCAATTAACATTATGCCAATAGAGACTACACAATTGTTGTAACTCAAAACAAAAGTCCGACCTACTCCTATTGTTTTAGAATTAGTTGATCGTTCTACTATAAGACCAGAAGGAGTAATCGATGATCTAGTTATCTCCGTTGATTCATGGGAGTATCCTGTCGATTTTTTCGTATTGCAACCCAAAACCCGTCTGGGAGGCCACCCTCTAATTCCAGGAAGACCTTGGTCAGCTACAACCGATGCTTTCATTGCCTATAGATTTGGTTCAATGACCATCTCTAATGGTTATGACACCAAGAAACTTACCCTTTATCCTCATGTTACACCTAAGCGCTCTGCATGTGTTAACCATAGGAAAAGCCCCGAGTTTCAAAGATGAGAGGATGAGTTAATCAATTGCTTTATCTATGACCCCTCTGCTGTTACATAGAACACCCACCACCTATTGAGTAGAATCTTCGACCCTATTGCCCAGGAAGGAACAAGCCCATAAATGTTTTTTGAAACCATTGTAAATCAAATTAATTCAGCTAAAACAACAAACGCCGAAACAAAAATTACTGAAACAGTTGAATTATTTCCTAAAGTTGGTTCAAAGAGTATCGTTGTAGAAATAAAACCTGGAAAATCCCTAAACATCAATCCTGATTTATCTTCTGCTGAAACTCGTCAATTGATGAAGTTACTGATTGAATATAAGGAAGCATTTGCATGGGATTACATGGATATGAAAGGAATTTCCTATGAACTATGCACCCACCATATATACATCAAGGAAGAATGCCGACCCATTTTCTAACCCCAAAGGAGGATGAACCCTAATCTTAAAGAAATTGTTAAGGAAAAACTCCAAAAACTTCTCAATGTCAGAGTGATCTACCCTATATCAGATAGCGAGTGGGTGTCACCATTGGTTATCGTACCTAAAAAGAATGGTAAATGGAGAGTGTGTGGACTATAGAGCCCTGAATAAGGCCACGCAGAAGGATCATTTCCCTCTGCCATTTATTGATCAGGTTCTAGACAACCTATCTGGAAATTTTTTTTTCTCTTTCCTAGATGGATTTAGTGGCTATAACCAGATAAAGGTTTCTCCACAGGACCAAGATAAGACCACCTTTACCAACCCTTGGGGTACATTTTCCTACAAGGTTCTCCCATTTGGCTTGTGTAATGCACCAGCCACTTTCCAGAGAGCTGTGATTAGTATTTTCTCTGATATGGTGAATGACTGTATGGAAATATTCATGGATGATTTTACACCTTATGGTATTGATTTCGATGAAGCTTTGATTAATGTAAAAAAAGTTCTCAAAAGATGTATGCAGTCTCATCTTTCTCTAAGTACAAAAAACTATCATATGATTATTAGCAAAGGTGTGGTGATCAGACACTTCATTTCTTATGCAGGAATTCAGGTAGACCCAACCAAAATCTAGGTAATTTTGGACATTCCAATCCCATCAACTTAGAAAGAGGTAAGAAGGTTTTTAGGGCATGTTGGATATTACAGGAGATTCATTAAAAAAAATTCCAAACTTGTCTCTCCCTTATTTTTTCTATTAACAAAAATGTTGACTTTCGTTAGACTGACAATTGTGAACTGTCTTTTGCAGATCTGAAACAGAAATTGTCCACAACTCCCATTTTGAGAGGGCCCAATTGGGATCTACCTTTTCACATTTCTTCAGATGCCTCAGACACTGTAATTGGTGCAGTACTTGGGAAACAAGAGGACAAAGATCCTTATGCTATTTACTATATCAGCAAGAACATGGCTCCTCTTGAGTTAAATTATACAGTTACTGAAAGAGAATTCCTTGCAGTAGTTTATGCGATCAATAAATTCAGACATTATATCACTGGTTATCCTACTTGTATTCATACTGATCATACAACAATTAAATATCTAATGAATAAACCTATTACTAATGCTCGGGTAACAAGATGGTTGTTATTACGTCAAGAATTTGACATCACTATAGTAGATAGACCAGGAAAAGAAAATGTGGTTGTTGATTTTCTCTCAAGATTGCATATAAATGATGATAATTCACCAGTAGATGATTCCTTTCCAGATGAACATTTGTTTGCAATATCTTCCATGAAAGCATAGTTATGAAAGCATGCTTTGATGCCTACCTGTCGATTTTCCTAAATTCGTTAAACCGCAAGCCAATCAGATTAGTTGGGGGGGAACGAAAAATCCACGTCGACCTAACAAAAAAATCCCTTTTTGTATTTCACCTCTGCCACCTTCCAACCACTTTTATTTTTGCTGCGACACTGCGCTCCTCATGAAAATGCACATTCGACCTTGCTCTGTCTCTAGTTTAGGTGTCGATTTCTCCTCCTAATTCACTGTCGAATAAAAACGCAACGTCATGGGAGGAACGCCTGTGAGATATGAACCAGAAAATTTGGATGCATTGTTGTTGCACCCAGATGTTTATCAAATATTTCTGCAGGCTGGCTGGATTTCTTATTTCAAGAAGCTGTAGGGGTTTAATGAAGCAGAAGTCTTAGAGTTCAGTCAAAATTTTGCAGACGGTTATTCAATGGTGCACGGAGTGCGGATTCTAGTGACAGAAGAGAGCATAGCCGTTGTGACAGGGTTGCCAAGCATAGGAGCAAAATGGTTTAATAGGAAAGCACATCTTCTCGACACACATAAGGGTTTTCTTATGGGGAATGAGCGAGTACATACAAAATTCCAAGGTGTAGATGTTAGTTCCTTACCAGAGCCATGGGGGAAGGTATCAAAATTCATCAAAAGGTACATTACATGCGAAGGGAGATATCGAGTTGTTTATTTTTCTGATTTTGTTGTATTGTCACATTTGAGACGTCAGAAGACAATAAACATTCCCTATTACCTTCTTCATTGCTTGCATAATATGGCTCACTTTGTCAAGAAATCCAAGCACCCCATGAATTGTCTTTCCAATCACATACTCATAGGATTGTTGATTCATAGAGGAATGCGAATCCCTAATGACCCATTACTTGAAGTTTGTTAGAAAAACAGGACCGCGGAGCAATAAAATAAAAAAAATGCAGAAACAAAACACAGAATACACACAATACAAGAGAGACACAGATTTACATGGTTCACCCAGTGTGGGCTACGTCCACCAGAGAAATTGCAAGGTCCTTCCTTTATTATTATCCAGCAAATGAAGGGATACAACCTACAGCAAAACCCGTTGTAACTTCCTCTTCTTTATCTCAAAGTCTCCTCTCTCAGAATACAGTATTTACCCTCTACCATAGCCGCAATACATTTCCCTCATAAAAGAGGGTTTCCTTCTAGGGAAAAAAACCCTAACATAATCTCTACTGTTAGATCTGTGACCTTATAATGAACGATCCAGATTTACAATGAAATTA
>JZKD02S0504742.1:175270-210661 GCA_000966675.3 Picea glauca | reverse complement strand
TTTGTTTGGATTTTGACATCTCTCTTCCTTACTTTGAATCACTTTTCTTCTCTGAGATTTGGAGTCGATCTACTTCTTTTTCATTTATATGATTATATGAAAGTTGTTGTAAGGACATTCGAAGATCTATCCACTTTTCCATTTTTGATCTTTAAGGTCTTTTCTCCAAGCATTTTCTCCTATTTAAATCTTTGGTTTTCTTTTTTGCAATTTTGGTTTTCTTTTTGTTTCTTTATTGATCACTGTTAGCGCTGTCATTTTTCTTTCCATTTTAAGAGTTGGTTTTAGGTCACGTTGCGATCCATGCATCTAACCATATGAAATCAAGTATGTAGCACCATGAGGTCGAAGTCAGCAAGTGGTCGGTTGGCCCTTGAAAATGGGAAAGGATGTTAGAGTCGAAACTTGTATAAGCGGTATAGGTATGTCTTTTCCAAGAGAGTCGAGTCCTGTTGAGAAACGAGTCTCTACGTGCCTAGGTCGAGTCAAGTGGTTAATGGAAATCACATCAGCAAGTACAACAATTATTATCAGTTCATAATGAAAGCTGAGGGAATGAAAAATTGCGACGGTCGTAACATGCATGCCCAACAAACCTTATCACATGTATCCTACACGCAGGGATTTTCCATGGAAAACCTGCAACTCGACTTGGAACATCTCGTCACCATGAATTCACTATCCTTCAACATGATTTCCTCTCTTGTAAAACTCATTATAAAAATTGGATTTTTGACACTCTCCCCAGTCCCAAAACCAGGCTCGAACCTTGTTTGCAATTCCCCTTGCCCTTCCAGTTTGTTCAAATCCCCCCCCCCCCCCTTGTGTGTTTGCTGGATATACTGCACGCATAATACACATTTTTCACCCCATGGTGACCTCTCAAAGCGCAAGTAAAGGCGAGCGGAGCAGCATAACTGCAAGGTCCGAGCCCCAAAAATACAGGGAGTCGTTCTCATCTGTGGCGGGCATCCCCAAAGACGTGAAAGGAGCTATTCTTTTACCTACAAAGAAGACTAGATCAAAACGTGTAGAATCTGAAGTAGAGGGATTCAAACGGGAAGGGAAGGCAGTAGGATTCCCCTCTCCCCAACAACAAATGCCTTGGAGAAGCTGCAAGCTGAGGAAGAGCAAGGAGACCATAGAAGCGTGAGTTTTAGAAGAGTCGCGGGCCAGATCGGTAGCTGAAGAACTACTCATGTGCGCCATCTAGCTAAAAGCTACTGGAGGATTGAGCCACAAAGATAGGAGCAGAACAAGGAGAGAAGATATCACATGGGTGAATGATCAAGAGCCATCTCAACAAATGAAGCAGGAAAACTTGGGTATCACTGAACTCTATCAGAAAAACATGGAATTGAAGCGGTAGCTAGTGACAAAGACTATGTAAGCGTCAACAACACAGGGTCGTGAAGGGAACGTGATATGGTTGAAAAGATAGCTCAGAGAGGCACATGACACCATTGTATAGCTGCAAGAAGCACGAAGACTGGCAGAAGAAAGGCGCACGAAGCATCCCACAGAAGGTGAAGCGACAGAAAAGGAAGCCTGCACGACTCTCACCAGTGCGCAGGAAAAGCAAGTTTAACAGGTGTTCGTTTCTACATCCGAAAAGAATAAGAAAAATGTTGGCAGTTTTGAAGGACACGTCTCCCCAAAGAACTATATGTTTTTGAAACGATCGTGACAATCAAACAACTGCTTGCTGCACACTCTCCTCTAGCAAATGAGCATGTAACAGAAATCAAAGCTGTTATAGTAGACAACAAGCTCCTGACAGACACATGTTTGCTGGGACACCTGATCAAAGGGATACAACTACACATCTTTCTCCGTATCTAAGCCTGACCGATGATTAGATTCCCATGGAAAACCTGCAAATGATCTCGAGTGAACAGATGTGATTATTGTCTATTTTTGGAAAGCACCATGCGAAGAGTCTCTGATGCATGCTGCTCAATTTTCCTAGTTCAGGGTTAGCAATTAGGAGGCAAGGTAGCCCAAGCGACGCCCTCCTTTAAATATTTCATCTTTTTGATGTAAGGTGGGTTGGTTGGCAAATGTGGTAGACAACAACTATTGTATGTAATCTGAGTTTTGACCAGAATTTAATGCAAAGGTCCTGTAACTTGACGAAAAGATTCTAGTTGTAACAATTGGATGTATTGTGCTTTCTTTCTATGCGTATATGCTTCCTGTTATCTTTATTTCATATTTTTTTCTGTCTATTTTGGAATGAATTTCCGAACCTGTGGATTCGTTGTACAACACCCCTTGTTCGTGCCACTTAAACAAAACATTTTCTTTTAAATCTAACTCCGAATTCATTCGCAATGACGCTCTAAGTTACTTCCTATATTTTCTCCCGCCACACATTATGATTTTACACTGAAGGTTGTTACTCGCCCAGCCTTATCCTCTCGAGTCCAGTCAATGAGTCATTTGTTCCGCCTTTTCCTCATACTGACCCCATATCCCAAGTCTTACTTTCCTATGCCAATATAACCAGAACCCATTATATCATAGGTGTTAAATCTAGCCACTGCTTTCAAAGTCATACCTTGCATGTAGACCTCGCCATTTTTAAGAGATCCCTCTCCAGATTTGAAAGGCTAGTTTTGGGTCTCAAAGTTGGTTCCAAAAGTTACCTTCGTTGTCTGTTTATTAGCTGAATAGATTTACAGAGTGCTAACATGTGCGCAGTAATGACAACCCTTACCAAAACTAGATCGCGGGAAGGGACATAATACAATTGAAATATAATATTATTCCAAAAGGGTTGGTGCCGCTGAAAAAGCTATTTGACGAAAATGATGTGGCTAAGAACCCCAAGATCACTTCAAGAAAAGAAGATGTTGAAGACTGCAACATCAGGACTGAGGAGAACCTGAAGATGGTAAAATTATTCAAGACACTTAGTCCAGAGGTCAAGTAGGACTGCGTAAAGCTTGTGAAATATTTCCCGGACGTCTTCACATGGAGCTACGATGACATGAAAGTGATCCAACATGTTATCCTTATTGAGGAAGATCATAAACCTTTCAAATAGAAGCTGAGATGGAGAAACCCCCTGTTGTTTTCGATGATCGATAAAGAGGTAAAGAAGCTTTTCGACGCCAAAATTATTATTTCTTTGAGGTTATCGAAATGGGCAGCTAATATGGTACCCGTAAGAAAGAAAAGCAGCGAGATAAGGCTGTGTGTAAACTTCAGAAATTTAAATAAAGTGTCTCTCAAGGACCACTACCCCCTTCCTAAAATGGACTACATCCTGCAAAAAGTGGTGGGTTCCCAGAAGATGTCTATGCTAGACGGGTTCTCAGGATATAATCAGATCATGGTCCACCCGGACGACTGAGAGAAAACGACTTTCATAACTCCATGGGGAACATTCATGTACGCCAAGATATGTTGGAGCCACTTTTATAAGGGCCATGGACATCGCGTTTATGAATGAAAAGGAAAAATTCATCGTGATTTATCTTGATGACATCACTGTGTACTCTACCTTCGACAAACAACATCTCGAGCACCTGAAGAGAGTTTTCCAGAAGTGCAGAAAATTTGGCATATCACTGAATCCGAAGAAGTCTCAGTTTGCGGTAGAAGAAGGAAAGTTGTTAGGGAACATCATTTCCAAGGAGGGAATTGAGATAGAACCTAGGAGGGTTGAAGGGATCTTGAATATCGACACCCCGCGCAGTAAAAAGGAGGTACAATCTTTCCCAAGAAAGATGAACTTTTTGAGTAGATTCATCTCAAACCTAGCAGAAATCATAAAACATATAACTTGCATGCTCAGAAAGGGAAACGAGATCAAGTGGAACTCAGAGGCCAATAATTTTTTTGAGGACATCAAAGTGGCGCTGACTAAAGCTCTTGTACTAGCCAGCCCAGATTTTATGAAAGCTTTCCTCCTGCTTTCATTCGCCTCATAACACACTATTGCCTGCGTGCTGCTACAGAAAGATGAACAAGATTTTGGAAAACCCGTAGCTTACTTCAGCCGAACGCTGCGCGACACTCCACTAAGGTATGACATTATGGAAAAAAATGCATACACCTTAGTGAAAGCTTTGAAAGAATTCAGGACATATATTTTTCACTCCCATCTCATCGCTTGTGTACCCAACAGTTCAGTAAAATATATGCTGACTCAACTTGACCTGGAAGGAAGGAGAGGCAAGTGGATAGAGGCCATGTTAGAATATGATATTGAAATCAAGCCTACAAAGCTGATCAAAGGTTAGGGTCACACAAAGTTAATGGTGCATTCGGACTGCGACGCTGTAGACATGAATCTCATCGTTGATATGTCAGAATGCCCCCATGAAGAAAAAACTGCGCAGGCACCTCAATAGTTCATTGATTCGCCATGGTATGCATACATCATCTATGTGCTGGAGAATCTCTAGGACCCTCCGGGTGTGAGTAAGACTAAGGCCATATTTCTCAATCTTAAAGTGGTTAAGTTCTGCATCCTGGACAACTCACTCTATTGGAAAGACCTCGGGGGAATATTGCTAAGATGTTTTCTGGAAGACGATGCAAAGCAGGCCGTACAAGAATTTCATAAAGGCGACTATGGAGGACACCACTGTTGGAAGACCACTGTGCAAAAAATCTTAAGGGTTGGTTATTATTGGCCCACCATTTTCGCTGGTGTATATAAAGAGGTCTCCAGCTGCCACGAATGTCATATTTTCGACAGAAGAAGAAAGCTGCATCTCCTGCCACTAAAGCAAATCTCAGTTGAAGCACCTTTCATGCAACGTGGTCTAGATTTCATAGGAGAGATAAATATTCCATCCTATGCGCAACACAAATGGATACTCACGACCACCGAGTATTTCATGAAATGGATAGAGGTGATCCCCATGAAACAAGCTATTGAAACAATCATCATCCAATTCTTGGAGAGGAACATTTTGTCGACGTTCGGATGTCCCGTTAAGATCATTATAGATAATGCATCTGCATTTAAGTCTAATAAGATGGAGAAATTTTGCCAGGATTACAACATAACCTTGGGACATTCCACGACATACTATCCGTAAGGAAATGGGTTAGCATAATCCTCAATTAAGAGCCTGACCACGATCATCAAAAGACTCCTACAAGAAAATAAGAGAGCCCGGCATAAAAAACTTATCTACGCACTGTGGGCAGATCGAGTTACCACCAAGAAGTCTATATCAATGTCACCTTTCCATATTGTTTACGGTGTGGATGCAATTTTCCCTACTTCACTGGGACCACCCATCAGGAAGTTGTTGCAAGAACAGGAGGTCGAGCCAAATGCTGTGCAGAGGAGAATTAATCAACTAATTCACACACAACATGCGAGAGAGTAGGTGTGTAATCAGTCGCAACTCCATCAGGAAAAGATAAAGAAAGCCTTTGATAAGCGTTCTAAGCCAGAGGATTTCCGGTTGGGTGATATAGTTTTAAGATGGAACGTGAGAAATGAAGGTAAAGGGAAACATGCAAAGTTTGACCACCTTTGGATGGGTCTGTTCAAAATCAACGATCACAGTGGAAAAAATGCTTATTTTCTAGAAGGATTAGATGGAGAAAGTTTTGATTGGGGCCCTGTAAACGACAGGTTCCTCAAACATTACCTGATGAAATAAGATCTGTTTGAGTCATTTGTCATTGTAAATAGTCGTTTTATTTTGTGTCGAGTTAGTAGGTCAGCAAAAAATTGAATCCTGAAGTGAAGGCCCTAAGTTTATGTTGAATTCTTAGAAGCTGCATCGATAGGTTTAGTTTGTTTTCCGTCCATCAGTTATTTTTCTCAGTGTCTAGAGGTCAAATAAATCCCAATGGTTAGGCACCTAGTCTACTATTCTTTTCTACCTCACAGGGAGGATAATATCCTCATTGGAGCCAACTGTTAGCACCGCTAGTTTTCTTTCCATCTTAAGAGTCAGTTTTAGGTCACGTTGTGACCCATGCGTCCAACCATGTGAAGTCAGGTACGTAGCACCATGAGTTCGAAGTCAGCAAGTGGCTGGTTGGCCCTTGAAAATGGGAAGGGATGTTAGAGTTTAAACTTGTATAAGTGGTACAGGTATGTCTTTTCTAAGAGAGTCGAGTCCTATTGAGAAACCAGTCTCTACGTGCCTAGGTCGAGTCAAGTGGTTAATGGAAATCGCATCAACAAGTATATCAATTATTATCAGTTCATAATGAAAGCTGAGGGAATGAAAAATTGTGACATTCGTATCATGCATGCCTAATAAACCTTATCACCTTTATTCTACACACGGGGATTTGCCATGGAAAACCTGCAACTCAAATTGGAACATCTCGTCGCCATGAATTCACTGTCCTTCAACATGATTTCCTCTCTTGTCGAACTCATTATAAATCTTGGATGTTCGACACTCTCTCCAGTCGTAGAACCAAGTCTGAACTCTGTTTGCAATTCCCCTTGCTAGTCTAGTTTGTTCAAAGTCCCCCCCCTGTAATTTTTGGATATATTGTGTGCATAATACACATTTGTCGCACCATGGAGAACTCTCAGAGCGCAAGGAAAGGCATGCGGATCAGAAAAACTACAAGGTCCAAGCCCCAAAATGACTCGAAGTCATTCTCACCTGCGGCGGGCATCCCCAAAGACGTGAAAGGAGCTATTATTTTACCTATAGAGAAGACTAGATCAAAATGCATAGAATCTGAAGCGGAGGGATTCAAAAAGGAAGGGAAGACAATAGGATCCCCCTCTCTCCAACATCAAATGCCTTGTAGAACAGGCAGGACGAGGAAGAACAAGGAGACCATGGAAGCGTGAGTTTTAGAAGAGTCGCGGGCCAGATCGGTAGCTGAAGAACTACTCATGCGTGCCATCTAGCTAGAACCTATTGGAGGATCTAGTCGCAAAGACAATAGCATAACAAGGAGAGAAAATATCACAGGGGTGAATTATTACGATCCATCTAAGCAACTGAAGCAGGAAAAGCTGGCTACCGCTGAACTCTATCAGGAAAACATGAAATTGAGGCGGCAGTTAGTGACAAAGACTACAGAAGCATCAACAGTGCAGGGTCGCGAAGGGAACATGGCATGGTTGAAAATGCAACTCAGAGAGGTGTAGGACACCATTGTACAACTACGAGAAGCACAAAGACTAGCGGATGAAAGGCATACGAAGCATCCCACAGAAGGCGAAGCGACATAAAAGGAAGCCTGCACGGCTCTCACCAGCGCACAGGAAAAACAAGTTTAACAGGTGTTTGTTTCTACATCCGAAAAGCATAAGACAAATCTTGGCAATTTTGAAGGACATGTCTCCCCAAAGCACTATACCTTTTTTATAACGGCTGTGACAATCAAATGACCGCTTGCTACGCACTCTCCTCCAACAAATGAGTGTGTAATAGAAATCAGAGTTGTTATAGCAGACAACAAGCTCTTGACAGACACCTGTTTGCTGGGACACCTGATCAAAGGGATACAACGACACATCTTTCTCTGTATCTAAGCCTGACCGGCGATAAGATTCTCGTGGCAAACCTACAAACGATCTCGAGTGAACAGACGTGATTATTGTCTATTTTTGGAAATCACCATGTGAAGAGTCTCTGGCACATGTTGATCAGTTTTCCTAGTTTAGGGTTAGTAGTTAGGAGGCAGGGTAGCCAAAGCGGCGCCCTCGTTTATATATTTCATCTTTTCGATGTAAGTCGGGTTGGTTGGAAAATGTGGTAGACAACAACTATTGTATGTAATCTGAGTTTTGATTGGAATTCAATGCAAAGGTCCTGTAACTTGACGAAAAGATTCTAGTTGTAATAGTTGGATGTATTGTGCTTTCTTTCTCTGTGTATGTGCTTCTTGTTATCTATATTTTATATAATTTTTTGTCTATTTCAGAACAAATTTTTGAACTTGCGGATTCGTTGTACAATGACCCTTGTTTGTGCCACTTAGATAAAATGTTTTCTTTTAAAGCTAATTCTGAATTCGCCCACAGTGGTGCTCCGAGTTACTTCCTGTATTTTCTCCCGCCACACATTACGGTTTTACACTGAAGGTTGTTGCTCGCCTAGCCTTATCCTCTCAAGTCCAGTCCCCGAGTCATTTGTCCTGCCTTTTCCTCAAAATGACCCCATAGCCCATGTCTTACTTTCCAGAACCCATTATATCGTAAGTGTTAAATCTAGCCACTGCTTTCAAAGTCATACCCTGCACAGAGACCACACCATTTCTGAGAGAGCCTTCTCCAAATCCGAAAGGCTAGTTTCAGGTCTCAAAGTTGGTTGAAAAATTTACCTTCATCGTCTGTTTATCAGCCGAACAGATTTACGGAGTGCTAACAATCACAATGAGAGTGTGTTTTGTTTATGTGAAGTTTGCTTTCGATTTCTTAAACCTCACAGATCTTGAAGTCTGATTGACATAGGAAGCTTTACATCAAGCTGATTATCATTCACATTTAAACAAAAAGGATATTTTTTCACACTCGTTTTTGGATATTAGAACGAATTTCTGAATATTTTAGCATTATATTGGATTCTTGATTGAGAAACAATTACATGAGGTTACTGCATCTTAGTGTTTGACAGTGAAAATGAAAATTTTCTCCTTCCCTCAAATAGACATTCATTAAAAGAAGAGACTGTTTATCATTTCTTATGCATTTTTTGGGAATTGAGTTATAAGATCATCAGTTTCACTCTCATACACCCATGAGTAAAGAAGAACTACAAAATCAACGCTAATTAAAATTGATCTAGAACTTTTTAGAATCTTCCACCAACATTAGACTAGGATTAGCGCTTTGGATTAGGCTGTGAGTACAACTCTCCAAAGCATTCAAAACAAACATTATCATTTTGCGATAGGGAGAGAAAATCCAATTTTCGTATAAGCTTTCTAGGATCCCCCTCTCACATAGGGGTTACACACGAGGTGACGTTCTAGAGAGTTACAAAGATTATCCCTCCGTGGTTCAATCGTTCATAGTAGTTAGATCGTATATTGGGGGTTCTTCTTGAGGTTCAACTGTCTTCATTTGGTCTCGGTGTTTCGTGAATTCTGAATCTGTTTGGGGTCCTCTGGAGTTCTACCGGTCCACTTATCCTCATTTCTCTCGAAGGATTTTAGACTTGTTATCCTACCCATACGTTCAGACTGGACTGTTGACTATACCCGCCCAGGGGCTGACTGCGAGTTGGTGTCCTTAGTAGCCATAATATTTAGGGTCTTTACATAAGGTGACGGTGAAGGGAAGTCTTTGTTGTACCTGGAACAGATAGTGGTCAAAATCACTTGGGCTCCTTGGATGGTAAATCCACAATTACTACGTGGAAGCTTGCACCAAGGCGTAAGTTCGTTAAGAAGGTCGCCATTGTAACTATTCCACCCACTCATTGATCAGAATCTGGACCATGGGTCAAAATTTAGCCCAAAAATCAAAGTGTTTGGAATTGCTTCAAAATAGACAGGTGCGTAGGCCTCATCCTCATGAACCCAACACAATTTGAACGGGTTCAAATGGACATCAGATGAGTGAGATATCGCGTTCTGATCATTTTGCTAAATAAGCAAAATTTTGCTGACTGTACAGTCTGTACAAGCTGACGTGGCAGGGCCGTACAACTTACGTGGCATGAATGCACGCTAAGCTGGTAGGTGATGTGTCAGTGTTGAGTTGGCTATACGTGGGCGAATGGATTTGAGACACGTGGAAATTTATTGGCAAGTTGTATGGTGCCACGTGACCCAGGCATGGGCTACCACATGGCACCCTGTTATGTTTTGGTGTAAAAGTATTGTGAAGTCCGCGGGGGTCAAACCCCAGACCTCCCGCATGCGTGGAAGCTTTGGAAAAGGTTGGCTACCGGTGGGCCAGACCATGTGACTTAATATATAAATGTATTAACATTTATTTAATGTGGAGTGTTGTGTATTATGGCGCGGGGTCCGGGCTGGGGCTTAGCCCCACCCCCCCGATTATGTGTGCCTTTCATACAACCATACCTATTGGAGTGGTGCAGGGGTTAAACATTCAAATGGATATCTCCACCATCACGTGACACTTGTCACGTTTTAGACCGTTGCAACAGGTGCCACATTTGGCATGGGACGTGGTCATATGGCCCCCCATGTGGCCAACACCTCCGCCCAAAATGACCTTAGGTTCCCTAATGCTGCGACAAATTCACGCATTTTGTGAAAATGACACGTGTGCTGGTTTTAGGCATGGGAAATGCCAAGAAGCCAAGTTACTCACACAGGAGGTGCATTTTGGTGAATCAGAGACAACAAGCTTAAAGGAGAAAATTGTAGGAGGTCTATCTTCTTCATTTTTTGGCCAAACCAGGTGCTGAAAAAGCCTAGCTAGGGGTTTTTAGATGTTCTGAATCCATTGGTACAGGTTTCAAAGGAATTTGGGGACTTCTATTGTAGGTTTTTCTACAGGGAAGTTTTAGAGAGCTCTAAGGAGCCCAAGGTTACCAGTGAAGGAGGTCATGCCCAGGGGAGCCAAGTCCATTTTCAGTGACTGAATAGTTATTTTGACTAATTGATATGATACGAACTCATTGGGACAGGTTGCAGCGGCATTTGAGGAATTTTACAGGTGTTTTGACCATAGGGAATCTCAGGGTAGCTCAAGGCCACCAGTAGAAGAGGTCATGCCCAGATGAGCCATGGTCTGTTTTCAGAGATCTAATAGTCATTTTTGGGGTTTTTATGTATTCTGAACCCAATGGTACAGTCAGTAAATTCATTGTATTTGAGAAATAACTTGTAAAATAATTTTAGACAAACTAATCCTAGAGAGCCTAGTCCATTGATGGAGGCTTAAGGAGATGTAGCCCAGTTGGGGGTGAACTCCTTTATCATGTTGTTATTGTTGTGAGTTTGTTGGTTATTATTTGCTGCAATTTATGTTTGTTGTTGTATTCTTTAAACAACATATCTAACTTTTAAAAAACCTCACACATAAACACCTAAAAGAGGCCTAAACTTGACACATAAATCCTCTTTCACAACTAAGACATTGAGCAAGGTCCTGAAGTTTATTTTAATGGAGTAGAGGGTGCTTGTATAGCAAAACAAGTTAGCCCCCTATTTTCAGATCAGGTGGTATCAGAGCATAGTTTTTCTCATGTGATTGCCATTTATAGCTAGATATTTAGTTGTTGGTATTATTGTGCAAGTTTTTTGTTGAAGTTTGATACCTTGCAAGGATGAAAGAAGCTTCAAACAATGATAGTTCTCATACATCTTCATTAGCCAAGTTCTTTGACAAAGAGATGTTGAATTAGTTTTTTACCATGAGAGATATGGTGCAAGAGATGTGGGAAGATAGGAAGGAGAGCATTGTCCTTCAAGAGAAGATGATGGCCATGAAGGAAGAGAAGCACCAGCTTCTTGAAAATTGCATGAAATGGAGACTCAAATCCATGAGGCAAAGGAAACCCTTACCAAGTACATGCATGAACATGAGGTATGTAATGTTGGTTTTTCTTCAAATTCTTCTCAAGATGAATGATTTGGTGTTTTTGAAAATCATACTAGAGGGTAAGGCAAACATGCACAAGGCATTGTTGAGCCTATTGTCGTTGAGGAGAGACCCAAGTATTGGGGTCTTGGCTATGAACAGAAAGATGGAGCATATTCCAAAGTTGAGGAGACAAGGGAAATAGTTCCAAGAACAACTTTTGTTGCAAGTTCAATCCCTCAAGCATGCAAAGTGTGTGCTCAAAATGAATGAAAATGTGTGAAACAAGAGAGTTGTGACAACCATGTGGACAAGAACATTGTTGTTGGTCTTCAAAAGAGAGCTAGTAACTCTTCAAATTCACCTCCTGAAGAAGGCGATAAAGGTGAATGTTCAAGGTATACTTCTGCATATTCCAAAGTTGAGGAGACAAGGGAAACAGTTCCAAGAACAACTTTTGTTGCAAGTTTAATCCCTCAAACATGCAAAGTGTGTGTTCAAGATGAATGCAAATGTGTGAAACAAGAGAGTTGTGATATCCATGAGGACAAGAAAATTGTTGTTGGTCCTTAAAGGAGAGCTAGTAACTCTTCAAATTCACCTCCTCAAGAAGGCGATAAAGGTGAATATTCAAGGTATATTTATGCCTATAAATCAGTTGCTTTTGATCATGTTGAGCATGATAAATTTTCATGTAAAAATGGGAGAAAAATTCCATGTACATATTGTGGTTTAGATAACCATTATGTTTCAAGATGTTGGAAAAGATTGACCACATTCAAGAAACTTTCCAAGCAAAGGCAACTTGAAAAGAAGATGCAAAAGATTTGCACTCATTGCTAGAAGAGATGTCATCTCATTGATCAATGTTGGACATTGCATCCAACCACCCATTCATAGCACAAGAAGCAGATGGATAAAGAGACTAGCAAGAATGGAAGAGGAGATTATTCCATCATTGATGTGAGTCAAGATGATTCACAAGAAGAGGATTTTCAGTAGAAAAAGTCACCATTGAATTGGCTTGGTAAGAAATGGTTAGATTTATTAAACAAGCAATGCTTGCATTTCTTTGTTTTTAGATGCACTTTTCAGCATTATGTATGCATTTATGTTGAAAGTATGACAAGTTGCAGCAGATTTTCATAACTTGTATGATGCAAGTTTGCATGTGAATGCGATTCAGTTTCGTTGTCTCCAAAGACGAGATTCAAGTGGATCCTTTAAAAATCAAAGCTATCCTTGCTTTAACTCCACCTAACAATCTGACACAACTCCAAAGTTTTGTAGGGGAATGCAAACTTTCTTCACCGTTTCATTTGTAACTACGCTGAGATTACCAAAGGATTTATGTGATTGTTGCAGAAATACACTCCTTTCATTTGGGATGACACTGCTCAATGATATTTTGATGCTCTTAATCATGCATTGATGAACGCGCCTCTATTACATCCTTCAAATTATATGAAGGACTATATCCTTTACTTAACAACCTCTACTTCCACTATTGCTATGGTGTTAGTTAAAGAGGACCCTAATGGTGAAGAACATGTGATATATTATTTGAGCAAAAGTCTATCCGGTCCCAAGCTTTGATATTTGCATGTTGAAAATTTGGCTATGAAATCCGTCATCACTGTCCAGAGATTTCACCATTACATCTTGCTACACGCCACTACAGTTATCACAGAATCAAACCCCATGTATCATATTTTGACATGTCAGGTTCTTGGGGGAAAATATTCCAAATGGATCATCATCCTTCAGGAATTCAATCTTGAATTTGCTAAGTCCAAAGCCAAAAAATCCTTGGTGTTTGCGGAACTTATCTGTGACCTTCCCCATGCTGATGAAGATACTGAGCCCAAAGATTCTCTCCTTGATGAAACTCTGTTCCACATCAGCACGTCCAATCCTTGGTATGGAGATATCCTCCTATATCTTCAAACCCAACATTTTTAGCCAAATATCTTCCGTGAAGAATGTCATCGCATTCGTCACCATTCTCGACGTTACCTTATCATCGATGACACTTTATATCGCTGTAGTATCGACACTATCCTACGATGTTGTTTGACTCATGAAGAGGATAAACATGTTCTTAATGACTGTCACCTTGGAGCCTGTGGAGGTCATCTTTCTGGGATGGCTACAACTCAGAAAATTTTACATGACGGTTACTTTTGGCCCTCCATCTTCAAATATTGTATCAAGGCTGTCAAAAAGTGCCCACCCTGCCAAGGTTTTCATAAAAAGGCATGCACCCACCCCAACCCTGCTACATCCTGTTGTCACCATTGACCCCTTTGTCAAATGAAGCATTGACTTCATGCAGTGTAAGCCTACCTCAGCCAGGGGGCACAGTTATATCATCGTTGTCGTTGATTACTTCACAAAATGGGTTGAGGATATGCCTACCTTTCTGAATGATGGTCGTACTGTAACTGTCTTCTTTTTCAACCACATCATCACTCGCTTTGGTGTTCCACAAGACATTGTCACTGATCATGGTTCACACTTTCAAAACCAGATGATGAGTGATTTACATGCAAAGTTGGGTTTTCGCCATGAGAACTCATCCCATTACTATCCTCAAGCAAATGGACAAGTTGAATCTATCAACAATGTCCTTAAAACCACGATTCAACGTATGGTAGGGGCAAACAAGACATCTTGGCATCTACAAATTTTCTCCGCTCTCTGAGCTTACCGTACCTCAGTGAAAAATACTACTGGATTCACTCCTTTCCAGTTAGTATATGGAATAGAATCCGTATTACTGTTGGCATAGGGGCAGACCCAGGGTTCAACGCTACAACATTGCACCAACAAAACCCTAACTACCAGCCCTTTCGGTGACACCTGCGAAGCAGATAAAGTCTCACCCGAGGTAGAGGAAGGGGTGGTTGCATGAATCAGATGTCTGCAACCTTAGTTGGGACACACATCTATGATTCTAACACTTAACAGAGCACTCAACAGTTAACATTCATCAATATTCAGTCTCAGTTACAATGCAATTAAACCCTAATTACAAAGTATCACATTATTCATTTAGATCTAAGGTATTTAATCACTAAGAATCAACAGATCATTCATCTATATTAAATCACTAAGAAAGTAAACACATAATCACATCAATACATCGCACAAAGCATAACAACACATCATGTACATGGTTCACCCCAATCCCTTGGCTACGTCCACCAATTCTTTGTCTTCTTTATTATCTTTGGTCAAGCTTCTTACAGGCACATAGCATCCAAGTTCTACTTCATAGAAGACATGAGATCTATGCGCACTCCTCCAAATCCTCCTTCTTCTAGCTACGGTATAGCACAAAGACTTCACACAGTCTCTTACAATGACTTGCACTTAGCTCTGCAAGTCTCACATAGTATGCACCAAAGAAATCTCCACTTAGCACTTAACACTGTCAATCACATAGATTAGACTACAACCATCACTTACATCTAGTCAAAAGGCACTTTTCCATTCATACTCATGACATCGCCTTAACATTTATTTATACATACAAAATAGGCTTAAGCATGGGTAAACCCATGGGCCGACATTCACATACCCATTACATAATCCCAAATCCCAAAAAGGGCCCTAAAAGGGGCCGAGATCCCGTGATCTCCACTTCATCTTGCGCTCTGCCTTCGATAGCCTGTCGAAGCCCAAAATAGGTCAAACATGACCAAGAATCCTCAATCAGTTGGTCAAGGGCCAACAAGCCCCCAACACTCACCTGTGACTTGTCCTGAGTTACTCTGATCTGACTAGTTCTGCTTCAAAAGTATCGAGCTGCTTCGACTTATTGTTGTGCCATGACCTCTTGTTCAATGAACTCTTGTATGAATTATTAATTGATAGGCCCCTCTAGGCATTGTTCAACTACAATGATGACTTGCTCCAGTTCTGCTCCTCGGCCTTCGATCTCTGTGAATAGTTGGTAAGCCTTATCCTGTACAGGTTGGAGCCTCTGAGTCACTTCCATGACTTTGCTCTGGATAATGTGGACCTGCTGCTGGGTAGTGCGTTTCTCCTAGGATTGATTCATTCTTTCCACAACTAATAGGGGATTCAACTGTGCCTGTATCTTTTTTGCTTGATACTTCACCTCTTGGAGCTGCGACTCTAGTGCCTTTAGTTATGGATTCTTAGTGAGTTTCTCATAGGTCTGGGCACTACGATCAGTGAGTTGCATACATTCCATGGCAAGGGCCTTTATTCTCTCAAATGCGCTTCGAGAAGTTACTTCTCTTTGGTCCCTCACATCCTGCGGGGTGCTGGGCACTGTGCGAAGCTCTAAGTTTGCTATTCGTTGTTGTAGCTGCTAGATAGCTTCTGCAAGCTGCTCTACTTGATGCGTGACTCGGTCTTCTTATTATGGCTCTAAACCTATCACAGAGCAGAGGGATCTGTTGAATACTTCTTTCACTTCGAGTTTCTCTGCGAGCAACTGTTCTTTTTCTTGTTGCATCTGTACTTTCTCTTATTCAAACTTTTCCTAGAGAGTAACCTTCTCCTGCTCTGCAACTCTGCGTTGTTCTATGACTATGCCTTGCACTTGCTTCAAGGCCTGGGTGTCTTGTTCTGTCTCTTCTTGAGTGAGACGAAGGTGAGCTTCAACCGCATCAACTAGTTGGTGGAGTTGGGCTGGATCATCTCCCAACTCTGGCTCTCCTAATGGCATGGGCTCAGTGGAGACTGCACGACTGGATTGAAGGGCCTACTGTACCTCTCAGAGTTCGACCTCAATTATATCATACATTTCCTATTGCTTAGCTTATTTCTTCTCCATGATTTCCAGTGAAGCATCGTTTAGAGCTGTTATGATGAAGTCAAAATCATCAACAATAAGCACAATCTTCATCTTGGTCACGATGGCTTTTGATTTATTCCAGGAAGAAGGTTTCAGGGGAGAAACCTTCCTATTCTTCAAAGGATCAATCTCATCTCTGGGCGGTGTTACTTCGCCCAGCTTTTGTTAAGATCCTCTTCCATTTAGTTCTTCTACTTCGTCATCACCCCCTCGATCAGGTGATACTGAAGCAGTCTTTCCCGAGCCACTGCTTAAATCTTGGACCTCTTCGATCTTCTTCATTCTGTTGGGTTTGGGTGTATCATGTTCTTTCTATGTGGTCTCTGGGTTTTCAAGGTTAGACATCTCTGTAGGGTTTGCTGGAATAAGGAGGTCTATGGACCAGTCCTTAGTGATCTCCTCCAGGTCTTCTTCCGTGAGCTTGTAGTACGACTGAAGATGCTCCTTATGATCATCGGCTCGTGTTGTTATGTATATGAAGTGTCGATATGCACATAAATTCATCAGGGGTCAAAACCTCTGTAGGGTGTTCGGGGTCATGTGAGGTTGAGCTTTGATGGATCTCTTCAGTTGAAGGTAATATGTGTGAAAAACAACGTTCGACTGCCACTGTTTTTTCATATCACTCGAGTACCAGAGTGTGGTGAACTTCACAGCAAGCAGCTCGAATGGTTCAATATCCAAAAAGGTCGCACCTTCCGACATCTCCCAGGCAACAAAGTTGATGAGGATAAGGATCCAGCTAATGTGAAACTCATAGCCCTGATCTTGTGCTTCGCGATAGTCTAGTTCCAGCTAATTAACTAGGTACTTCACCCAGTTCATCTGTATGCCTCCCACGCACTTCTCTGCGAGGTCAATGACAAAGCCTGTGACTTGCATAGGTCTGTTCTTCCTTACTAACTTTTCGGCTATGAGCTGGCAGGATAGGCACACCGTGCCATTCTGGATGGAGGCTACCCTGTAGCCTTGCGTCCCCATTTCAACATTGTCATTTGTATCCTTGATCTTCTGTGCTAGTGTGCGATCTGTGGCTTTTCCTGGATAGAACTCCTGTGATTCGGGTCCTTGCATACTTAATATCGTGATCCTATGGATCAACGTCGGATCGACTGTAATACGGTTTTCTATCCATAAGTAGCCACCATGGTAACATGAAAGAAATAACTTGACATAGGCGTTGACTTCTTGGTGCCTTCCAAAGTGTGGGATGCTCATTACGTTTAACAGGCCGGATTGTGCGAGGTTCATCATGCATGGTTGGGGGAATTATCTTTGAGTTCTTCCCCTTCATCTTGGTCAAGTATTTGTATGGGGAGAGCATGTTATAGTTCTTGAGATCTTTGAGCTTGAAGTCATTGAAATTCAGCGCTGCAATCTTGTCCTGCTACGCGTGAATGATGCGTATCCCATTTGGGACGTATGCAGTAATCATGGAGTACTCAAAATCTCTTGGAACGTTATCTCGAATCACCGCGATGGTCATAGGTGGTATGTAATGTGGCAATATGGACGGGATCAGCTTCGCATTTTCTAGGTTATCTCTGTGTTTGGTTCTCTTTTCCGCTGATGGTCGAGATGATCCGACTCTGTGAGAAGTCGACGAAGAGGCTTGCACTCCTCTCGTCGATGAAACTTGAATAATTGCAGACATTTCTCTTTCATACATTAATGTTTCAGTCATTAGGTCAATGAGAACTTCTTTGAAAATTTTCTCTGTAGCACTAAGCTTGTCCAACATGCATGCTCGTGGTTGAATATCTCAGGTTCGAAGAGTAACTTCTCAATGCAACGGTATGAATGGTAATAGTGCGATGATCACCGTTCAAAATCAAATAGTCTGCAGACTCAGATTCACGTTTAGAAAAAGTGTTCTTGTTGCGTGGCATGATGGGATAAACAGATAAATTGGCAACAAATCTCTTGCAACGGGTGAGAATCCTTCATTAACTCAGTTCTGTCTGTTATGGCACGGTCCCAATGCTCCAGTGGCAAACTTTCTGATCATAAATGCCTTTCTACCAGTTCGGTCCGTCGGTCTAACGGTTATACTGTCCCCAATGGCTATAATGCATTTCCATGGCAAAGTGCCATGTGACATAGTTCTGATATACTGACGAAGTTCAAATTTTTCAAATTTTCCTTCTGCAAAATTCCCTCTGGAACCTTCTGTAACTTTTCAATTTTAGCTCTCTTCTTACTTAGTTTTCTAGCCTTATTTCCGGTGAGCTTCGTCTCAAAATTCCTTTTTCCTTTCTGATTCGTATCTTCTTTTGGCAAAGTAACTTCATGCTGTTGAGATTCTTTCCTAGAAATCAGGGGTAATACTTAATCTGTATCTGGAATAGGTACTTTAGTATTCTGCGCGTCTTCTAGTGTTCTTCCTATTTCGACATCCAAGTATTTGGTCTTAAGTATCTTTGATATGTTCTCCTGTTCTTCAATCACGTGTGCGATCCTCCTAGTCATGAAATCTTTCAACTCTTTCTTTTTCTTCCCTAATATTTCTTCTTCTTTCCTTCTGGCCTGATCTCCTTCAATCCAAGGTTTTCCTAGTAACATAACAAATTGAGCATTGTTCTCAATAAATTTAACAACTTCAAATTCTTCCTCTGTCAAAGTTCCATTGGCACTCATAGATATCTGGGTAATTCTTCCACATAGGTTTATCAACTTTCCTCTGAATAATCCTATTCCTCCCAATGAAGGAATCATAATAGGCTTTCCTAGAATTTCCCAAGTTCTTTCTATCATGATATTCACCTGTGTTTCCTCATCCAGAACAGAGTCAATGTCAAAGTCTCCTATTCTTACTTCAGTGCATTCTTTTTCTTTGAATATCTATGATAAGTTGATATGTCGGTGGTCATTCAGGGTTTCTTTCATTTGTAGCAATAGTTTTTCTGATTCTTTCTGGGGTTCTTCCATAATCTCAGTTGCTTGACCTTTCTAGTGGTCTTCTTGTCTCATATTCATCCTTTCAACCTTAGCAATCATTCTAGGACAATCCAAAACTTCATGGTCCATAGCTTTGCAACAGAGGCAACTAGGTCTTCTTCCAGGGCATTCCTTAGCAAGATGTCTTGGTTTTCTGCAACTGTAACAAAGAGTTAATTCTCTCTCTCTCTCTCTTAAATGATCCCCGACCTTTCCTGTGCTGCACGCTAGGATCATGGTAGCTAACCTGCAAAAAATTCTTTCTAGGATCTTGCATCCATTTGTTAGTCCAAACATTCTCTCTATGCATAGGTATAACATATCTTTCACTATTCTTATCAGATCTACTCATATCAAATCTTCTTTCATCTATCAGTTCCTTAGTTTTCAAGCTAGGACAAATCTTATCAAACATACCTAGATCCATACTTTTAGAATTTTTTTTTCCACTAATCTTATTTTCAGCAGAGCATAAAGCTTGCAGATTTAAAAAATTTCACTATTCTTACCTTTATTAGAGTACAGAGCTCGCATATCTTACCTCTTTTCTTCAGGTCTGACCCTTCTTGGCAGAGAGCTTCACAGATAGAGTAGAATACTGCGCACTAGAGTGACATATCTACGCACAGAGCTTTCACAAGTTCAGGTCAGATCTTCGCACAAAGCTTCTTTTTCCTCAGTTCTCTGTAATCATAGTTTCAGGTCCCGACAATGAAACCATTTGTTGGCACAGGGGCAGACCCAGGGTTCAACACTACAACATTGCACCAACAAAACCCTAACTACCGGCCCTTTCGGCAACACCTGCGAAGCAGATGAAGTCTTACCTGAGGTAGAGGCAGGGGTGGTTGCAGGACTTAGATGTCTAAAACCTTAGCTGGGACACATGTATGTGATTATAACACTTAACATAGCACTTAACAGTTAACATTCATCGATATTTAGTCTCAGTTACAACGCAATTAAACCCCAATTACATAGTATCACAATATTCATTCAGATCTAAGGTATTTAAGCACTAAGCATCAATAGATCATTCATCTATATTAAATCACTAAGCAAGTAAACACATAATCACATCAATACATCGCACAAAGCATAGCAACACAACATGTACGTGGTTCACCCCCACCGTGGGGCTACGTCCACCAATTCTTTGTCTTCTTTATTATCTTTGGTTAAGCTTCTTACAGGCACATATCATCCAAGTTCTACTCTGTAGAAGACAAGAGATCTGCGCACACTCTGCCAGATCCTCCTTTTTATAGCTAGGGTATAGAACAAAGCCTTCACACAGTCTCTTACAATGAATTGCACTTAGCTCTGCAAGTCTCACATAGTATGCACCAAAGAAATCTCCACTTAGCACTGTCAATCACATAGATTGGACTACAACCATCACTTACATCTAGTCGAAGGGAACTTAGCCATTCATACTCACTACATCACCTTAGAATCTATTTATACATACAAAATAGGCCTAAGCATGGGTAAACCCATGGGCTGACATTCCCATACCCGTTACATAATCCCAAATCCCAAAAAGGTCCCTAAAAGGGGCCGAGATCCCGTGATCTTCGCTTCATCTTGCGCTCTGCCTTCAACAGCCTGTCGAAGTCCCAAAATAGGTCAAACATGACCAAGAATCCTCAATCACTTGGTCAAGGGCCAACAATTACCAATCGAGTGCGAAATTCCCTCATTGAAACTCAAAGTAGAACTCTTGCCCCATACTTTTGTTGAAGAAGAACGTTTCCTATATCTGACTAGGTTGGATGATACACATCGCGATGTAGCTCTTGCTAACGAGATGTATCAAAAGTGAATGAAGAGTCAATATGACAAATCCGTCCACCCTCGTACTTTTGCAGAAGGAGACCTAGTCCTTGTTTATGACCAGGCTCGCGATAAGTTAGGGACAAGCAAGTCAGAACCTCCGTGGCATGGTCCTTACATCGTGAAACATGTTTTACATATAGGTGCCTATGAGCTAGTTGACTGCGATGGAATCTCTCTGGGTGAACCCCAAAATGAGCTTTACCTTAAGAATTAATATGCATAGAACATCTAGCATGCGTGCTTTGTACACTATTGTATTTTAGTTTTGGTGTGTCTTTTTCTCTTACGTGCACGAGTTTTGTCTTAGCTGCTTATACTTTGTCTTGTGATTGCGTGTGAAGATGACATCTTCTTTTCCTATCTTTGTTGAGTTTGCAGATGGCACTAGTCGGCGGATGGTGCTAGTCGACACACCCAGAATATTTGTTTTGCAGCTTCGGTCATTTACCACTCTGATGAGTTGGTGAGTTCATGAGGTATTTTCTTAGGATCGACAACTAACAACATGGCAGAGTATCATGCTGTCATTGGACTTTTAACCGAAGCCTCCTCCCTAGGTATATCTTACATGATTATTAACCTAGACTCTCAACTCGTGGTCTGTCAACTTAATCGAATCTATGCCATTCATAATCCTATCCTATTGCATCTCTACCTATGAGTTCGTCATCTTAAAAGAATGTTTGATTTTATTGAATACATACACATACCAAGTGATTTTATTGAATACAGACACATACCAAGAGTACTCAATACAACTTCAGATTCATTAGCCAATTATATCATGGATCAATATCTCGCACATAGATGATGTTTCATAAAGAAAACAAATCATATGAAAAACATCAAATGTAAATTAAATGCATCACATAAAAGACATTATTATTTGCAAACTTAATTTGGCACTACAAAATTTGGATATGTATATATATACGACATGATAGAAAATGTTCTATTACATAAAAAAAGGTACATAGAAGGGAAAAATTTTGGGTCCTCACGCCCATAACATCGTCATATAGACTATACAAATCATCAGGAAGATTCTAATCCTCCTGCATCACATTGTGCTCTAAGTATCACACTACTGCGCGGGCTACTCATCTCAGTAGGGAGTTTAGGCTCTCCGGGACTCCCACTGTATGTCTCTGCAAATGCAAGGATACATCCCACCTTTGAAGAGGAGGGACACCCATAGTAAGACCACAGAGGTTTCTCTCAACCTCCCGGATGCCCCCTGCCGCTACCTCATGATCTACCGCTATCTGAGCATATCCACGACGCCCTAGTGCCGATATCTCTGCTAGACGTGTTGCTTCCCTGTTTGAACGATGAAACGATACATCTATTAAAAACTCTTCTAGGTACCCCAAAAAAATAAAATAATATAAACTTTAAAATAAAATAAAACACTTGACAAGATTGTTTTGGTTTCTCACCTGACATGTCCCAGTCCATTCCATATGGAAGAACCAGGTCCATGCTACCCCGAAAATCCACTCCGACGTATGGGACGTCCTCTATGATGATCAGTTGGTGTCTTATCCAAGTGAAGAAGTCACCTATAAATCTGAACTTTGATTTCATCCCTAGCCTCAGAGACAGAATCGTCCAATGCTCCATACATGGTTCACTCATTGGTCGTACTGCTAGTGCAATATGTGGTTTTATCTGAGGAATACACTCTAAGAAGAACGAAACCAGAAACAAACCATATCCAAACTGATTCTACTGCCCCATCCTGCATCTCGAAATCTTCTCCTTCATGTTTTGAAGGAATCCTGTGCTCCAGTTAAATACAGTTGGCTCCATACATTGTAAAGCATAAGCCACCTGTGATCTAGAAACCAAGTGCGAGATAGTACTACCTTCTAAACTCGTAATGACGAATAAAATAGATTGAAGAGATAGGTCCCTAACATATTTTATCGCAATCCTACCTCCCACCAATCTCGATCCTAGAATACAATGATTCACCATATATTCTTCTATAGGCACTGGAAGTTCCCTCTGTTCAGATAAGATAACATGAGCCCCTCTCTTTGAGAGGTCGGTCAAGAAATAAACATCCTCTAGCTCAATGGTAAGCAACTGTGCCCCAATTTGGAATCCTTGTTCCACAGTGTTCCACAAACCGATCATGTATTCAAGGAGGATAACTTCCTTCTTCATCTTCTGCATCTTAAAGAACTTGAGGAGACCGCAATTCCTCAATGCGGCCCTTGATCGGGGGATTTGTAAAGAAACCACATCATTGAGATCATGCTCACGCTCCCTCCACTTGATCATGTCTTTTTCCAAATATAACCTGCAACCATCATCAACAAAAAAACATGAGAAGGAACTGAGTAAACTTTTATCTCTTTTTTAGACTCACATGGATACATGAAAAAAGAACTCCCTGGAGTCATCTTTAAGATTTTTTTAGACTCTCTAAACATGAAAATATTGCCGAGTGACCTTGCTTCCTTTCCCACTCGTTAAAAGGTTTGAAAGGGCATCTTTCGAGTGATAATTTATCTCTTTTTCGGCCTCCCGAGACTAACATTACAAAAAAGGACAACAATGGAGTTGTCTTTCAGTTATTTTTAGACTCTCTAAACATGAAAATCACCGAGTTTACCTTCTCTGGACTCGTTAAAAAAAATACATTGAAGGGCCCATTTGGGATCGAACCTTTAATTCTTCTAGTTCATTAAACAAAGAAAGAGGGACTCACCGAAGGTGAGTTATATCAAGCATGTGTTACCCTCCTCGAGCTCATTAAATAAAAAAGAGGTATTTGTCTATCTGGATGGGGGACAAATATGAAGAAAGAAAGCCAATCAGTTTTTGAAAACATCACAATTCACTCTTACGGTCACCCTTGAACATGACACTTTGTCTTTGCATACATTTTAATCTGCTAAACCTTTGCACTGAACCAATTCTCTGAGTTTCTTCACTCCTTTGGGTCAGCTGATGAAAGTCACAGTATCCACTACATTATCATGTTTTGGTCCATGTCGTGTTTCTGCTGTTGTGCCTCTATGTTCAAGGGAAGTATCTTCCTTGAGAGTCAACCATAAAAAAATTTGTGTTTCAATACTTGTGTCAGTCCATGTTCTTTTGATCCACCAATTTACATCTCTGTGTCAGTTTCGTGTCATTGATGGGGGATACATCAAGGCCCTCCTTTGAAAATCCCGTTTCTATCGACTTTGACACATTATCCGGGAATTAGACTTAGAAACCAGTTAGTACCTTGGGACCTGCATGCCTCAATGGCATGCCTCCTTTCTTTCGACAGTCGGCTTACATCATTGAACTCTGATCGGATGATTCCATGAATGTTCGACTTCGGCTCATCTATTCACATTCGCTGGAATGTAGTAGGGTACCTTGGGAATCATCAACATCAATGGTGATTTCCCTCACACTTGTTAACGGTTTAACTCATTGATCGATAATCAAGTGGTTTCTACTATGTTCGACATCAGGACATCTATTCACATGGTTAGATTCATACTACATGAAGATCGGTAAGAAGACCCTATGTTGAGTAATCACTATGATATGTACTTTACCCAGGTTGCGATAAAGTTTCTCTTGAATATTGACACATATACTGTCACATAGATCCACTTTGTATTGGTCTGTGGCTATGTCTTGTCATCTCATAGATCCACTACGTATTTTTCATGTCTACGATCAGTTCATGCCATGGAAGTATAGATCCACATTGTATCTTTGGTGGATATACCTTTTTTTTAATACAATTATGGATCCACAATGTATCTTATGGCAGCCATACCTTGCAAGTCTTTATCACACAAGCATAGGTATGTCTGCCTTGGGTTTGAAACATGTCATAATATTTGTTTGATGGTTGTGTGCAGCTTCTACAAGGTTCTCCGAGTCCATACCCATGCTTGAAAAAGTCTACAAAGTGCTTCAGTCATCAGTTTCCATCTTCTAAATTTGCACTTTGAGGGGCAATCTGTTACACATCAAAATTACTCACTTCAATGATGACCTACTGTCGTCATTACAAGTGTTGCATTTTGGCCGCAGGTGTCGCAAGTGTCGAAAACATCATAATGTCATCTTGCCTATGTCGTGTCTCGAACGACATCACAAGGAACACTTGAAGACACCCTTATAAACTGATTAAAGAAGGAGAAATCATTTGACAAAGAGTACAAAGCCTTTGCCTTGAGAAAGACCACTTAAAAATGAATTTTGAAGGGCAATGCTCCCATACCCACTAGCAGGGAGTGCTAGTGCTCCTTTCCCTCCATTGGGGGAGTGTTGTAGCACTTTGTGTGCCATTATGGGGGAGTGTTATCCTATTGAGAAAATTAGGGGAAGATCCCCCTTATCTCTGAAATCAGTTGAATTCGAATTTAAGGTCAAGGCTGGATCTTAGGGAGGATCCACAACTCATGGAGAAAGTGTTAATATTATGGTAGTTGCGGGAGGTATTTACCTCCACGTGTGAACCTGATGAGAATAGAAGGCTCCAGAAAGAAAGAGAAAACCCTAATGAGTTGGCTAATAACCCTAGAAGCCTTGTCGGCTCAAGAAGATAATTTATATTAGGTTATTATCCTCCAAGAGAAGAAGTCAACCAGAATTAATAATAATATACTGAACAGACACATATCCATAAGGAGAAGTTGGCCCCAACAAAACAGGTAGAACCAGTATAAATACAGGGCGCCAGTTCTCATTTGACAACATCTCATAATTGTAGTTCCCAGTTTGGTGCGCATTGCAGCTCCAGTTTGGTGCGCATGTGTGGAGGAGGACTGTAGGTGTAGCTATAGCAACAACTATTTTCAATGTTGGCTTGGACTATCTATTGGCGAGGGTTTGGACTATCTGATCAACTTTTTATGATGCACTATCCTTGGGGAAAGGTGCGCTACCCCATGTTTGGCTATCTAGCCTAGGGTTTGCTTCCAGAGGAATTCTCAGTCAAGGTTAAGGTGCTTGGAGGGAGGCCTCGGCCTATGGTTGGGTGACAAGGGTATCGTCAATGGTAAAACGAGCACACCATTTTCTATATTCTAACAAGTTATGGGCCCACACCCCTTCAGTCAGCCTAAAATGCTGGAAGGAAACATAACTGCTAGATATTAAGCTCGTTGAGGAACTACCACTAGGGTTACTAGCAGAAGCAACTTCCAAGACACTGCAGCTAGGGTTACTAGCAGAAGTAGTTGCATAAACCTTAAACCCGTTGTTGAGGCACCTTAAGTGATGAGATTGACCTAATATCTAGATAGATCAGTGTGCCCTAGCCCAACGCATCTCCTGGTACTCTCAGAAAGCCAAGAAGTGAAGTTTGGATTTCTGGTCAAATCTAGGGCTTGACCAAGTCAAGCAAGCCATGATGAACTCTATGAAGTCTGAGAATAAGCTAGATGGAGCCTCTAACTTCAGAGCATGGAAGACAAGGATTGACCTCATCCTTGCTATGAATAAAGTGTTGGATATTGTGAAAGGAAAGATCGTGAAGCCAGAGTTTGAAGAAGGAGAAGAGAAGAAACTGTAGAACGTTGCAGCTATGGAGAAGTTCAAGGATGTTGACATCAATTCCATGAGTATCATAGTGGATTCCATAAAACACCACTTGATACCTTACATCTCCCATCTTGACTCATCGAAGAAGATGTATGATGCCCTAACAAATCTCTTCTTAGTCAAAAACATTGGACAAGTTATGAGTCTGAAGAATGAGCTCTGTGACATGAAGATGAATGATGATGACATCATAACATCATAATACTTTGTAAGGATCTCCCAGTTAAGAGATCAACTACAAGCTATTGAAGAGATCACTTCAGAAAAGGAATTGGTGAACATAGTACTCAATGGTATTCCCAAGACATGGGATGCATTTGCCGCAAGCATGAACAAAACGAAGGAGTACCCGACATTTGAAGAACTTTGGACTTGTTGTGCTCAAGAAGAATCAAGGATCAATGCAAAAGACAAACCTCAAAAGAAGTACGATGATCAAGCCCTCACAACAAGATTCAAGAACTTCAGGGACAAAAGAAAGTTTGATTCAAGAAGGAATCCAAAACAAAGAAAAGATATTTCAAAAATACAGTGCTTCAACTGTCAAAAGTACGGTCACTACAGGAACCAGTGTCCCTAGCTAAATAAAAGGAAAGAGAAACATGAAGCATCAGTTGCCGAAGAAAAGGAACCTACAAAGAAGACTAAGCAGGATGGAAGAGACTTCTTCTACTAAAAGGTAACAACACTCTTCTTATTTCTTGTACATACCTTTCTTGCATCGTCTTTGTACATATATCTATCTCTTGGAAAATAATGTGTTCCAAAAGGAACTATACCTATGGAAGAACAAACAAGATGAAAAGAGATATCATCAGATAATACACATGAAAAGATGAGATACAAATCATGTGGAAGATATTAAGCCAAATCAATCATGAAGAAACTTAGTAGAAGCGAAGACATAAAGAAGTCAAACAATCAAGAGGAAATTAGAAAAAGACTTATAAAGTTTTATAGAAGACAAAAAGACGGAAGCATGGACTCTATCAGACAGAAGAACTAATTATATATTGCAGAAGACAATAAGGATGTTGATGGAAGTATGGACTCTATCAGACGGAAGGAGCCGATTATATGCACTCTTACACAAAGCAAGGGTTAGGAGGGAGCTAATCCTATGATCCATTGAATATGATAAAATATATATCCATGGTAGCAGCCATGAAAAGATAGTACGTGTTCAACTCAACCGTAGAAGAAGACTTCCTCAGAAGCCTTAAAACATTCCTGATTGTCCATCCAGATCCATGATCCTATGATGAAAGGAAGAAGTGGAATCTCTAGGGCATGGAATCTATAAGAAAATCCATGGAACCAAAAAATAAAGAAGAACATGAAGATTCCAAGAGAGAAAAAGAAACGAGAACAACCAGTCATTGTATCAAAGAATCACAAGATTACCAGCCTGATATGAACTCACTAAAAGTAATCAAGCAGAAGAACTGAAAGTCGTGATGAAGAACAGTGTATGGAAAACTTATGAATGAAAGCATTGCAATATCTAGAACCAGAGGTTCTCCCAGATGGAGGGAGAAGACTATGATGATTACTTGTTCCAGTACACCAGGCATATCATTGCATGAGTCATTATATCATCCGCAACATCCATGAGTTGGAATTCTACATCAGATAAATGCAAAGAATCTTCTCCAAAGAAATTGGATAAAGAGTGTATGAAGATAAATCTCAAGACTTTGAGGCATACCAAAAAGAGACTCCTATATGAAGATGAGAAGAAGAAAACTTGGTGAAGAACCTCCAGTGCACAGCAGAAGCGTGGTGAAGATTTCCTATAACATCAAGATGACTACTCAGAAGATCGAATCTCATGATGAAAGAAGAAGTGCCACATGGATATGTTCCAGTTCTCCAACTATGATATACTCTATTGTTCATATCTACATGAAGCCTTCACAAGTTCCAGACTAAATTACAAGTATTAAATTATCCATGATAAAGTCCAGAAAGGAGAAAATGATTTCTCCAACACATATCTCCATAGATAAGCATATAAGCAGGCATTTTGGTAAAGCTTCTATCCAAGATGAACGAGTTTGCGTACTCAAGCTAGAGCTCATGGAAACAACTTCCTTCATATTGAAAAAGGAAGAAATGACTCTCCAAGTTAGGTAAGAGCACTGAAAATATTATTTATCTTTGTAATAGAAAAATAGTCCAGATTGGACAGATGCTTTCCTATTCGGAAAGTGGATTGAGATTTTTGACACACAGTGACTTCCCATTGTAGTTAACATGGGAGGTAGATCGATTGTTGATGTATCATAAACAATGACTTCCCATTGTGGTTAACATGGGGAGTGGTCTAGGACAGTCATTCTTCTTGGCAGTCACTCTGAGTAGTGTTCAAGTAGAATGGTCTGCCTCGCCGGGCAGTCATTCTTTCGAAGTTCATAGTTGTGAGCAGTTTCGAAGAATGGTCCGTTTTGGAGGTTGATGCAAGACAAACATTCCTTAGGGTAGACTCATTCTCTCCAGGTTACACTTTTTTTAGTGTCGGAGGAATGGCCCAGGGTAGGGAATGGTCTAGACAATTATTCCTTAGGGTTATACATTCTCTCCAGGGTGCACTTTGATAAGTGTAGGAGGAATGGCCCAGGGTGGGGAATAGTCCAGGCTCAACAATCAGGGACAATCATTCCTTAGGGTTTATACATTCTCTCCAGGGTGCACTTTAATCAGTGTAGGAGGAATGGCCCAGGGTGAGGAATGACCCAAACATTTCTTAGGGTTTATACATTCTGTCCAGGGTGCACTTTAATTAGTATAGGAAGAATGGCCCAGGGTGAGAAATGGTCCAGGCTCAGAAATAAGAAATAATACTTCTTCCTTGTTTGTGAAGAATAGGGCAGATATCCCATTTCTAATGAGGGAAGATATTCATTCATATCTCACAAACGTGAGTGAAAGATTGGCCCAGATGATTCAGTTTATCTTTAACAATATTTTTCTGTGTAGGATGGCATCAGATGATTGTTATGGAGGCTACTTATCTCCAGACAATAGAGATATACTACTGTGGTGGATGTGCTCCACTGTTCGTGAGGCAGATATTCTTTCAGATCTCACAGATGTGAGTAAAATATTGGCCCAATTGATTCAGTATATATCATAAAATTGTTTCTATGTAGATTGCTATCAGATGTTTGTTATGAAGACTGTATGACAGTAGAGGAGGACTACTGTGGTGGATATGTTCCACTGTTCGCAACCATTATGTTGCTGATCAAGTACTTGTGTGTTACTTGGTGTGGTAGTAAACCAATTGGATTGTAGTTATGTACTACTATGAATAGACACAATCGTGTTCTATCCTTGTTCTAATTGACTTGAAGACTATCAACAATTTATTGGAGATAATGATCATTAAGATGAATGATGAACAAATATTTTCCAGATGAAAAACAGTTCAGAGCTCTTACTCCTCTGGCATCACTCTATGATGAGAGTGAATTATCCAACATCATATATAATTACTCAGATGAAGTATGGTTTCGAGAGATGATGCAGCTGATGGTGATTGTGATGCTCATAATCTAGTCATGAAGTAGTCTAGATGACTATATTGATGCTACCGGGTAAATGGTATGTTTTGTGCTCAAGTCCATTACCTGTAAATACCTCTCTGGATAGGAGGGAGTGTTAATATTATGGTATCTGTAGGAGGTATTTACCTCCACGTGTGAACCTGACGAGAATAGGAGGCTCCAAAAAGCAAGAGAAAACCCTAATGAGTTGGCTAATAACCCTAGAAGCCTTGTCGGCTCAAGAAGATAATTTATATTAGGTTATTATCCTCCAAGAGAAGAAGTCAGCCAGAATTAATAATAATATACTGAACAGACACATATCCAGAAGGAGAAGTCGGCCCCAACAAAACTGGCATAAACATTATAAATACAGGGCGCCCGTTCTCATTTGACAGCATCTCAGAATTGCAGTTCCCAATTTGGTGCGCACTGCAGCTCTAGTTTGGTGTGCACGTGTGGAGGAGGACTGCAGGTGCAGCTGCAACAACAAATATTTTTAGTGTTGGCTTGGACTATCTATTGGCGAGGGTTTGGACTATCTGATCAGATTTTTATGATGCGCTATCCTTGGGGAAAGGTGCGCTACCCTCTGTTTGGCTATCTAGCCTAGGGTTTGCTTCCAGAGGAATTCTCAATCAAGGTTAAGGTGCTAAGAGGGAGGTCTCGGCCTATGGTTGGGTGACGAGGGTATCGTCAATGGTAAAACAAGCACACCATCTTCTATATTCTAACAGAAAGATCCTCAACCTATCCCAAGAATCTCTAAGGTGGTTAGGCCTCTCCAAGCCTATATACGGAGGCCTCCTCATGGTGAAAAGGGGAGACATTGAAGGCATCAAACTTATGATCTCATAAGGGAGATAATAAGTGAAGCATATTCATTTTGTTTGTGGATGATTTGAGCAAGGGGTTGGACAAGGAGAGCTGGAAGAGGTTGTTGTAGCTTCATCAAAGGTCTGTAAGTATCTCTATTGAGTTCTCATTAATACATGTGCTTGGCCTGTTTCCTTCAAGATTGTGTATACCTACATGAACTTGTCTCTAATGGATAGATCTAGTTTCAAACTAATCGTAGTAGAATAAGAAGCATGCTTTGTCTTTGATTGGATTGCAGGACTTGTTGAAGATCTTGAGGATCATAGCTCAACTTGGACTGGGTGAGGACAAACATTGTAAAAAAGGTACATCTTCTTCCTCCTCTCTATAGATTAGCTTATCTAGGTTTAAAGGGATGTTAGTGACCAAAGTTAGCACCTTTCTGTCTTGATATTAGAGATTTAACGTCCAAGAGGGAATCCACCTGTCCGCAGGGGGATTTTCCTGTAACAAAAAGGTAATCATTACTTCATGTTGCTCATTAATGATTACATAAGAATAACTTGGATAGTCTTCCGCAGACATAAATCATAATCCTTTTGGAAATTTAAGGCATTCAAAGCATTATTTGAAAATGAAATAGACTCAAAGATAAAATGTCTGAGATAAGATAATGGAGGATAATTCACATCATATGAGTTTAAGGAATTCTATGAAGATCATGGGATAGGAAGACACTTCTCAATTGCAAGAACTCCACAAAAAAATGGAGTGGCTGAAAGGAAGAACAAGACTATGCGATAAATGGCAATAACAATGCTAAATCAAGCTAAACTGTCAGATATATTTTGGAGGGATGCAATCTACACAAATGTCTATATTCTTAACAGAGCACAACTCCGAGCTAATAATGACAAAGCTCCATATGAATTGTGTAAAGGTAGGCCAACTAATGTCAAACACCTTAAGGTCTTTGGAAGCAAATTCTACATAAAGAGAGATGATGATAACCTTGGCAAATTTGACTCCAGATCTGATGAATGTATTTTCCTTGGTTACTCGTCTCAAAGAAAAGCTTATAGATGTTTAAATATGGGATTAGAAAAAATTGTTGAAAGTAAAAATGTGAGAGTGGATGATGAAAAGCTTGGAAGGATCAATATGCAAACAAATGACCTGTTGACAATAACAAGCTATAGTAAAGAAGAGAAAGACAATGAGGAAGATAATGTAGAAGAAGAAGAACAAGAACAAGACAACGAGGAAGATAATGTAGAAGAAGAAGAAGAGAAATCTCCTAGACAAGACACAAAGACTCCCTCAAGGTATGTGCAAAAGAACCACCCTAAAGAACTGTTTCTTGGAGAGAACAACAAAGGTTTCCAAACAACAAGACAATTGATAAGATCACCAAAACATGAAAACCTATCTCTACTGTCTAAAATAGAACCTAAGAACTTCTAGCAAGCTAATAGAGATGAAATCTGGGTTAATGCTATGAATGAAGAATCATATCAAATTGAGAAAAAACGAAACTTGGGAGTTAGTTCCAATACCAAAAGTAAAGAATGTAATCGACACCAAGTGGGTTTTTAGGAACAAACTGAATGAGGATGGACAAGTAGTGAGAAATAAAGCAAGGCTTGAATGTAAAGGATATGCTCAAGTTGAAGGAGTAGAATTTGATGAAATTTTTTCTCTAGTAGCACGATTAGAATCCATTAGAACATTTCTAGCATTTGCAAGCTACAAAAGTATCAAAGTCTATCAAATTGATGTTAAATCTGCATTTTTAAATGGAAATTTGGAAGAAGAAGTATTCATTGAACAACCAGAGGGATTTCAGCTAACAAGCAATCAAGATTATGTGTGCAAATTGAATAAATCCATCTATGGTATAAAGCAAGCACCTAGAGCTTGGTATTCGAGGCTTGATAAGTACCTATAACAATAAGGCTACACGAGAGGAATTGCATAAAGTAATATTTACATCAAAGAAGAAAATAAAAATATAATTATCATTGTGGTCTATGCAGACAATATCATCTTTGGAAGTGACTCTGATGATCCGAGTCAATGGTTCTCAAAGAACTTGCAAAAAGAATTTGAGATGTCCATGCTAGGTGAGTTGTCCTCCTTTCCAGGTCCGTAAATATCTTATTCGAAATAAAGGCATATTCATTTCTCAGAAAAAACACATTAAGGATATGTTAAAGAAGTTCAATATGGAATATTGCAAGTTTGTTAGTACTCCCATGATAACAGGCTACAAGCTGAGTAAGGATGATGAAACACCAGAAGAAGATCACATCGTGTATAGATCAATGATTGGTAGCCTTTTATATGTAACTACATCAAGGCCTAATGTTATGCAATTTGTTGGATTGGTTGCATGATTTTAATCTGCACTAAAAGAATCACATGTGATGGTAGTCAAAATAATTCTAAGATACTTGAAGGGCACAATGGATTTTGGAATGTGGTATCCAAAAGGAGATAATTTTACTCTAACATCATACAATGATGTAGTTTGGGAAGACAATGTTGATGACAAGAAAAGCACAAGTGGCAGAGCATTCTTCTTGGGCAATTGTTTAGTATCCTAGTTAATCAAGAAACAATCTTCAATCTCATTATCCACGATAGAATCATAGTACATTGCAACAACATCATGTTACACAGAAATCCTTTGGATGAAGCAAGCACTGCAAAATATTAAGGTAGAATGCAAGCAATTGATTTCTATACTATGTGACAACACTAATGCCATAAGTATTTCCAAGAACCCAATAATGAACTCAAATACTGTCAAGTTGGAGTATGTTCCTATCAAGGAACAAGTTGCAGATATGTTTACCAAATCCATACCTAGAGATACATTTGAGCATCTCAAACAAAATATGGGAGTCATTCCCATTTCTCAGTGAAAGCTTCAGCTGAAATTTGTTGGGAGCTCAACAAAACCAAAAGCTCAGGGGGAGAGTGCATATGGTTGCATGTTGCAAAGAAAAATGAATATTTCATGTTATGAGGAGCTACAAAAAGACAAGAATATTGATGGATACAATGAAGAAATTACTAAATATAGAAACCCTTTTCCATTGATGTCAAAGGGGAAGAGAAACGAGACAGGGGAGACTTGCAGAAAGAGGAGACAACAAGACAAGGGTAGACTTGCACAGATTAGTTTAAGAATATGTGTCGTCGTCAATGACAAAGGGGAAGATTGTTGGAAATTTTGTTGTCATTGATGTCAAATATAGAAATCCTTGAATGTAATTGATGTCACAAGAAGAGGAGACTGACCAATGTCAATGATGAATATAGAAACATTGTGATGCCAAGTCCAACTATCGAACTTGAACCATGCACAAATCCAAGGAATGAAACAACCCAACAGGGGGGGAATTTGAGAGTATGGTATAATAATTTGAGGAATTTCGAGAAACCAAGAAGGAACATAGGTCATCAAGGTCATATAAATGACAAATTAACCCTTGTTGTATTGGTCGCATAAAATTTGGCTTTTAGAATCCATTCTATATGGTAAAGTGAACAGAGATCTGATTGACGCTATCCCTTTCAGATCCAACGACCACAATCATATCATCTGGGATTCTATATTGGGGCACAAGACTTCATTAAAGGGTTGATCGCCGACATGGGAAGTCTCAAAATCACAGGCGTCGATAAACAAACCAATTAACGATGATGATCTACTTAAAGCAAACCATATCAATGGATTCAAAAGATGACACGTGACAACATTTTATCAGAGTGAAAGTTTTAAAGTGGGGCCCAGTATCATCAGGTTGGGAAAATCAATACTTGTGAGTAAGTTTTCAATGATGACACTGTTATCAACAACATAAATTGACCCTGGCTACGTCATATTGACGAATCTTGGAAGGACACGTAAGCAACAAGAAAAATGTCATGTGTCCAATGCCAAGTCAACACAATGACAAAGCAAAGAAAGAGGAAGGGATGATGTCACAGGCTTGGAGGTGCCACACAATCCAATACACATGGAAGGATTCCAAGTGGAGGACATGTTAGGCTGACGTAAGCAAGCCACTAATAAAGTAACATGTGGCCCATTCAGAGAGTACCATGTGTAGCACAATGATTGATCCATGTGTCATCAAGAATAGAGTCATAAATCCCTCACAAAGTTTTGGTCAGAAACATTCATGACCGTTGGTCATAGTCTATTGAATAGATATCCACCATTCATGAGAAAAGTGACGTTCGAAGTGTTTGAGTGCAAGGTTGCACATGGACTCGGATAGAGGTAACTATGAAAACCAACGACAACCATTGATCGAAGAGAGGAGGTGACACAATCTCAGTCGTCCATCAGAGTGCTTGAGTGTGAGGATGCATTGGGACTC
>JZKD02S0504742.1:61384-72525 GCA_000966675.3 Picea glauca | reverse complement strand
TTCATCCCAGAAGAATAAAGAACAATGAAGAAACACCTTTCTAGAAGAGAAGTCAACCTAGAAGAATAAAGAACAATGAAGAAACACCTTTCCATAAGAGAAGTTGGCCCAATTAAGAGGAAAAGAAGACTATAAATATGAGGTTCCTTGGCTCGTTTGTTACACACACACACACACACACACACACACACACATCTACATAGAAGCAATGTGCAAGTATGAGAAGGGTGATGCAATAGATGTAGTGGTAGAGATTCTTCTTGTTCAATATTTTTTGGTATATCTCTCTTATGTGCTACTCTTGGTAGAGGTGTGCTACCTTGGTATTGTGTTGCTATTGAAGCTGGGGTGGTATTTCTGGTTTTACTTTGAGCTAGGATTTATGCCAGGGTTTATCTATTGGTTCATGATTGGACTCGATTTATGAACAAAATCTATCTAAGAAAGGTTGCTGGGTTTTTTCCCCCATTTGGGGTTTTCCCAGGATAAATATCTTGTGTTCTTTTGTCTCTTGTTTATGTAGATCTCATTACTTAGTACATAATATATAAATGTTAATGTTAAAGAAGTAAAATGACATTGGTAACTCCACTACTTTGTAAATAAATAAAATATAACATGGAATCAAAGCTGGTTACCTGCAAAACAATTTGACCACTGGAAGGAAGATTGATGCAGCAGTACCTTGCAACTTCACTAGAATACTTTGTCAATATCGTTGAGAATTATTTCAAAGGAATCAAGAATCATCTTTACACAGAGCAGTGCAACCTACCCTACCACACCCATTGCAACTCTCAATTTGTAGATCTGCGAAAGATAAAAAATTTGAAATTTCTCAGATCTAGGGTTCTACCAACGAAAATGTCAACCGACATGAGAGTTGAAGATAGATTGGATGGAATAGATAACTTCATATCCTGGAAGCACAGAGTTCTCATTCTAGACTAGAATGATTTGTTGGATCATGTCAAGTAGATGCTTCCAGAACCAAAAGAAGAAGATGCCAAAGCAAAGTTCAAGAAGAATGAGATCGGGGCCAAGAGAATATTGACATAGTCAATAAAATACCATCTAATACCTAATGTATCATAATTGAAGACATTGAAGGAAATGTTTGATGCCCTAACCATATTTTATGAGAGTAATAATACGAGATGAAATATTACTCTAAGGCATCAACTCAAAAATGTGACAATGAACAAGTTAGAAACAATCGCCAACTATTTTATGAGGATCTCGCAGATCAAGGACTAGTTAGCAGCCATTGGAGATCCAGTAGATGTTGCTAAAATCATGAATACGACACTTAATGTATTTCCCTCATCTTGGGATCCATTCATTCAATGTATTTGCACCAAAAGAAATTTTCCCAAGTTCAACAAGCTATGAGAATATTGCACCCAAGAGGAATCCAGATTGATATCCAAGTCACAAAAGACAAATGATGATGAAAATCAAGCCCTTGCTTCTCAAGTTAAGAAAAGGAAGGAAAGGAAATAAGGAATTACAGAGAAGTCTAGGAGACTATGTTACAAGAAGGACGTGTCAAGGATAAAATGTTACACTTGCAATAAGATGGGACGTTAAGCCGCACAATGTCCTTGTAAACATGAAATGTGAAAGAAGAAGAAGCAACATGCACATGTAGCAAACATTGAAGAACACAAGTCAAAGAATGAAGAATTTTTATTTATTTCAACACTCACATGAACTATCACTCAAGGGAGTGATACTTGGCTCATAGATAGTGGTGCTTCCAAGCACATGACCAGATCTAGAAATTATCTTTCAAACTTGACAGAAAAGAGCTCATCACTTCAAGTGGAGCTTGGGGATGATTCCAAACATACAGTCAAAGGCGTTGGAGAATCCTCCCTACAACTTGAATCAGGTAACCCTCTTTTAATCAAATATATTTTGTTTGTACAAGGCTTGAAGAAGAATATACTTTCCATCTCTACTTTAGAAGATAAAGGATTTAGGGTATCTTTTGTGGATGGCCAAGTTCTTCTATGGCACAAGAATTGAAGCATTGATAAATCTACCACGATTGGTGTCCAAGAGGGAGGAATATATAAATTGAAGGGACATGAAGAACAAGCCCATGTACACAACAATGTTAGCTCAAGTGAGTTATGGCACCAAAGGCTTTCTCACATAATTTATAGAGCACTACTAGTATTGAGCAAGATGGTAACAGGTCTACTAGACATTCAAGTACAACATGACAGTGTATGCAAAGGTTGCACACTTGGAAATAATGTGAAGGGAAGCTTTACAAGAAGTGACAACATGTCCAAGGGAATCTCAAACATCATACACTCATATGTATGCAGATAGATGATGGTGTCATTCTTAGGCAACTTTGTATACTATGTCTTATTCAAAATGACTATTCTCAAAAGACATGGATCTACTTCTTGAAAGAAAAAGATGAAGTCTTTAACAAGTTTAAGGAATTCAAGGNAGAATCTTGTCTTTCATGACAAGTAAAAGCACATAAAGATCAAATATCACTACATCTGAGACATGGTGTAGAGAGGAGCTATAGAGCTCCAATACATATCCACAGATGAGCAGACATTGAACATTCTCAACAAGCCTCCGTATAGAGTGAAGTATGAGTACTTCAGAGAGAAGCTTGGCATGATGCATCATGAAGAGGGAGGTGTGTTTTTTCTCCTCTTGCCAGATAACCCATATGGCCAAGGGTTCCCTAGATTAGTCATGAGAGGTGACTGAGGGGGTAATGCACCGTCGGACCCGATGAGAGAAGAAAAATAACACACATATTCGTGAGGACTATGGGAGTATCTTTGTGCTACTGGATGAGACTATAACTATGGATGATGGCATGGTAGTATTTTTGTGCTACTAGTTGATTGTTGCATAGTTATAAAGACATCAAATATGACTATGGATTATGGTAGTAGCTGTGTGTTACTAGTTGGTTGTTGCATAGTCATAGGGATTGCAGACTATGATTATGGCTAATGGCATGGTATTAGCAGTGTGTTACTAGTTGATTGCTGCATAATCATGGAGACTATTGGACTGAATGGTGGTAGCTTGTGTAGCTACCGGTTGATTGCAGGATATAGACTTTGTGTCTATGGACAATAGTTGTGTGCTACTAGGAGTGGTTGTCTACCATTGGAAAATAGTTGTGTATTACTATGGATCAAGTACACAATCATGTTCTACTAGATGACATTGTAGTAGTTGTGTGCTACTAGCTAATTTTCATGGATACTACCAATTCACATTGGGATTATTTGTGTGCTACTTGATTGTAGAGACTGTGACAAGTGATTCGAGCTACTAATGACATTGCAGTAGCTATGTGCTACTAGCTCATTGCAGAGTAATCAGTGGAATACTATATGAAGACATCGTGGAAAGACACTTCCCTAGCTAAGATGGAGTGTTGATGTTTTGGTAGTTGTGAGAGGAAATTTCCCTCCTTGATGACCTTTCTTAGATTAGAAGAATATTCCAGAACCAAGAGAACCATTGAACAGATGTGAAAATACCCTAGAAGAGAATTCAACCCAATTAAGAGGACAAGAAGACTATAAATATGAGGCACATTGGCTCATTTGTTACACTCATACACACTCTCTCATCTACACATAANGCATCAACTCAAAAATGTGACAATGAACAAGTTAGAAACAATCGCCAACTATTTTATGAGGATCTCGCAGATCAAGGACTAGTTAGCAGCCATTGGAGATCCAGTAGATGTTGCTAAAATCATGAATACGACACTTAATGTATTTCCCTCATCTTGGGATCCATTCATTCAATGTATTTGCACCAAAAGAAATTTTCCCAAGTTCAACAAGCTATGAGAATATTGCACCCAAGAGGAATCCAGATTGATATCCAAGTCACAAAAGACAAATGATGATGAAAATCAAGCCCTTGCTTCTCAAGTTAAGAAAAGGAAGGAAAGGAAATAAGGAATTACAGAGAAGTCTAGGAGACTATGTTACAAGAAGGACGTGTCAAGGATAAAATGTTACACTTGCAATAAGATGGGACGTTAAGCCGCACAATGTCCTTGTAAACATGAAATGTGAAAGAAGAAGAAGCAACATGCACATGTAGCAAACATTGAAGAACACAAGTCAAAGAATGAAGAATTTTTATTTATTTCAACACTCACATGAACTATCACTCAAGGGAGTGATACTTGGCTCATAGATAGTGGTGCTTCCAAGCACATGACCAGATCTAGAAATTATCTTTCAAACTTGACAGAAAAGAGCTCATCACTTCAAGTGGAGCTTGGGGATGATTCCAAACATACAGTCAAAGGCGTTGGAGAATCCTCCCTACAACTTGAATCAGGTAACCCTCTTTTAATCAAATATATTTTGTTTGTACAAGGCTTGAAGAAGAATATACTTTCCATCTCTACTTTAGAAGATAAAGGATTTAGGGTATCTTTTGTGGATGGCCAAGTTCTTCTATGGCACAAGAATTGAAGCATTGATAAATCTACCACGATTGGTGTCCAAGAGGGAGGAATATATAAATTGAAGGGACATGAAGAACAAGCCCATGTACACAACAATGTTAGCTCAAGTGAGTTATGGCACCAAAGGCTTTCTCACATAATTTATAGAGCACTACTAGTATTGAGCAAGATGGTAACAGGTCTACTAGACATTCAAGTACAACATGACAGTGTATGCAAAGGTTGCACACTTGGAAATAATGTGAAGGGAAGCTTTACAAGAAGTGACAACATGTCCAAGGGAATCTCAAACATCATACACTCATATGTATGCAGATAGATGATGGTGTCATTCTTAGGCAACTTTGTATACTATGTCTTATTCAAAATGACTATTCTCAAAAGACATGGATCTACTTCTTGAAAGAAAAAGATGAAGTCTTTAACAAGTTTAAGGAATTCAAGGATTTAGTTGAAAATCTCTCTGAAAGAAAACTTAAAGTCTTGAGATCTGATAATGGAGGTGATTACACCTCAAAGGAGTTTAAATACTTTTCCAGAGAAGTAGGGATTAAGAGGGATATGAAAACTCCCTACAACCCACAACAAAATGGGGTTGCAGAAAGAAATAAAAGATCAATTGTAGAAGTAGTGAAAGTGATGACCCATGACCAAGGAATACCCATGAATTTATGGGGAGAAGCATCTAGTACAACCGTGTATGTTCAGAATAGAATTCCTCACAAGATATAGGGGAACAAGACACCTGAAGAGGTGTTCACCGAAAAGAAACTAAAAGTCAGTCACTTGAGGATTTTTTGTTGTCTAGTGTTTATACATGTTACAAAGGAAAAGTGAATGAAGCTGGAACCTTCAGGAAATAAGGGAACCTTCATTGGATATAGTGAGACTTCGAAGGATTACAAAATATACATTCCCAGGAAGAGACAAATTGAGATCAGCTAGGATGTAACATTTGATGAAGATGAAGCCTTCATAATATCAAGGGAGACTCACATGGATGAGGATAGAGAGGAGAAGGTGGCTCTAAGGGAAGTAGACATGGAAGAATCTAAACCAGAGGAACCCATTCCTGAAGTTCAGAATGAGATGGTAGAGTCAGAGAGGCCTGCAGATCCACCAAGAGAAGCTGTAGTCAACATGAAAAGACCGGATTGGCTCTGAAACACCTTGCAGGAAGTTGGAGGACATGAAAGTTCCAAAGGATGTTTTAGAGAGATAAAGAGACCACATAAGTTTTCCATCTATGTGGCACTGATGAGAAACATCATTGATTCAGATCCTTCCACCTTTGAAGAAGTTGCTAAGAAGTAGTAATGGAAGGATTCCATGATGGAGGAGTATCAATCCATCATGAAGAATGATGTGTGGGAGATGGTTCTGAGACCAGAGGGTAAGTTAGTAGTGACTTACAAATGGATCTACAAGATCAATCATGCTGTAGATGGAAGCATAGATAAGTACAAAGCAAGATTTGTGGCTAGAGAATTCTCCCAGAGAGAGGGAGAAGACTATGATGAGACGTTTTCTCTAGTAGCAAAGTACACTTCCATTAGATCAATTATTTCCATTTCTTCCACGATGGGATAGAAATTACACCAGATGGATGTCAAGAATTCTTTCTTGAATGGTGTAATTGAGGAAGAAGTGTACATAGATAATCCACAAAAGCTTGTGATTCATGGGAAGTAGTTCCATATGTGAAAACTAAAGAAGTCTTTGTACGAGATGGAGTAGGCACCCAGGGCATGGTATGTTAGGATAGATGACTATCTGATGAGCTTGGGATTTACTAAGAGTGATGCAGATCCCAACCTTTAATACAAGGTTGAGAATGGTTTCCCATTGATCTTGGTTCTATATTTGGATGAAATGTTTCTAACATTAGATGAGAATCTCATATTTGGGTGTAAGAGGGAGCACGCTTCAGAGTTCAAGATGAAGGATCTAGGTCTGATGCATTACTTCTTGGGATTGGAGGTGTGGCAAATATTAGATGAGATTTTCCTTGGACAAGGAAAATATAATGTTGATATCTTGTAGATATTAAGGATGATGGATTGCAAGTCCATGGGCATACCCATGATGATCAATTTGAATCTTTTGAGTGATTAATATTCATATTTGGTGGATCCTATGATGTACAGACAACTGATTAGATCCTTGGTGTACCTGGTTAACACTAGGTTGGGCATATGTTTTGAAGTGAACACCTTGAGTCAGTACATGGTTAAATATAGACATGTACATTGGATGGCAACAAAACATATGTTGAGGTACCTACGTGGTATGGTTGGATATGGATTGAGATATGTCTTGGGTGGAGATGTGAAGTTGCAGGGATATACAGATTCTAACTGGGTAGGGAGTGTAGTGTATAGGAAGAGTACTTTTGGATGTTGCTTCATTCTGGGATCATGTATGATCTCATGGTTAATAAGGAAGCATACATTAGTGGCACTCAGTACACCGGAGGCAAAGTATATTGAAACTAGTGTTGCAAGACGTGAAGCAATGTGGCTTTGGAAGTTGGAGTTGGAGCCAAATTTGATACATTATGATAATAAAAGTTGCATGAAGCTTATAGAGAATCTTGTCTTTCATGACAAGTAAAAGCACATAAAGATCAAATATCACTACATCTGAGACATGGTGTAGAGAGGAGCTATAGAGCTCCAATACATATCCACAGATGAGCATACATCGAACATTCTCACCAAGCCTTCGTATAGAGTGAAGTATGAGTACTTCAGAGAGAAGCTTGGCATGATGCATCATGAAGAGGGAGGTGTGTTTTTTCTCCTCTTGCCGGATAACCCCTATGGCCAAGGGTTCCCTAGATTAGTCATGAGAGGTGACTGAGGGGGTAATGCACCACCGGACCCGATGAGAGAAGAAACATCACACACATATTCGTGAGGACTATGGGAGTATCTTTGTGCTACTGGATGAGACTATAACTATGGCTGATGGCATGGTAGTATTTTTGTGCTACTAGTTGATTGTTGCATAGTTATAGAGACATCAAATATGACTATGGATTATGGTAGTAGTTGTGTGTTACTATTTGGTTTTTTCATAGTCATAGGGATTGCAGACTATGATTATAGCTAATGGCATGGTAGTAGCAGTGTGTTACTAGTTGATTGTTGCATAATAATGGAGACTATTGGATTGAATGGTGGTAGCTTGTGTAGCTACCGGTTGATTGCATGATAGAGACTTTTTGTCTATGGACAGTAGTTGTGTGCTACTAGGAGTGGTTGTCTACCATTGGAAAATAGTTATGTACTACTATGGATCAAGTACACAATCATGTTCTACTAGATGGCATTGTAGTAGTTGTGTGCTACTAGATAATTTCCATGGATACTACCAATTCACATTGGGAGTAGTTGTGTGCTACTTGATTGTAGAGACTGTGACAAGTGATTCGAGATACTAATGACATTGTAGTAGCTATGTGCTACTAGCTCATTGTAGAGTAATTGGTGGAATACTATATGAAGACATCGTGGAAAGATACTTCCCTAGCTAAGATGGAGTGTTGATGTTTTGGTAGTTGCGAGAGGAAATTTCCCTCCTAGATGAACTTTCTTAGATTAGAAGAATATTCCAAAAACAAGAGAACCATTGAACAGATGTGAAAATACCCTAGAAGAGAAGTCAACCCAATTAAGAGGACAAGAAGACTATAAATATGAGGCACATTGGCTCATTTGTTACACTCATACACACTCTCTCATCTACACATAAGCAATGTGCAAGTCTGAGGAAGGTGACACAACAATTGTAGTGGAAAATATTCTTCTTGTTCAATCTTTTTTTGGTATCTCTCTCTTATGCACTACTTTTGGTTCATGATTGGACTTTCTTTGTGAACATAATCTATATAAGAAAGGTTGATGCGTTTTTTCCTCCATTTGGGGTTTTCCTAGGAGAAATCTCTTGTGTTATTTTGTCTCTTGTTTATGTTGCTCCCATTACTCAGTACATGATACATAGATGTTAATGTTAAAGAGGTAAAAGAACACTGGTAACTCTACTATTTTGTAAATAAAGAAAATCTAACAAGGGTGCCAAGGTATGCTAATGTATTATAATTTGTGACAAATTTTTTGTATTAATTTACATAACATGAATATAGTGGAAGATGGGTTATTAGTCATCCTTAAATGTTGAAGATAAATTGGCCCAAAAAGAGGACTCAAAAAATTTTTGTAAGAGGAAGAAGTGGCTAAGGTGGAAGAGGTTGCAATCAAGAAATAAGAGACAATGGATGAAAGGAAACATGGAAGAAATTTAATGAAGGGAGAATGCAAGGTGGAGGCAGGAGTAGAAACTAAATGGATTATGAAGACGAGGTTGAGGGGGTAATCCTAATACAATTTGTTGTTATACTTGTGGATATGAAGGACATGAGTCTTATGAATCTCCAAAGATATGATAAAGGATAACACAAAACACAGTGAACCCAATATAAGAAACTCGAGGATAGATAGACAAAAGTAGCAACAACAATATAGTGAGAAGAANAGAATCTTGTCTTTCATGACAAGTAAAAGCACATAAAGATCAAATATCACTACATCTGAGACATGGTGTAGAGAGGAGCTATAGAGCTCCAATACATATCCACAGATGAGCAGACATTGAACATTCTCAACAAGCCTCCGTATAGAGTGAAGTATGAGTACTTCAGAGAGAAGCTTGGCATGATGCATCATGAAGAGGGAGGTGTGTTTTTTCTCCTCTTGCCAGATAACCCATATGGCCAAGGGTTCCCTAGATTAGTCATGAGAGGTGACTGAGGGGGTAATGCACCGTCGGACCCGATGAGAGAAGAAAAATAACACACATATTCGTGAGGACTATGGGAGTATCTTTGTGCTACTGGATGAGACTATAACTATGGATGATGGCATGGTAGTATTTTTGTGCTACTAGTTGATTGTTGCATAGTTATAAAGACATCAAATATGACTATGGATTATGGTAGTAGCTGTGTGTTACTAGTTGGTTGTTGCATAGTCATAGGGATTGCAGACTATGATTATGGCTAATGGCATGGTAGTAGCAGTGTGTTACTAGTTGATTGTTGCATAATCATGGAGACTATTGGACTGAATGGTGGTAGCTTGTGTAGCTACCGGTTGATTGCATGATATAGACTTTGTGTCTATGGACAGTAGTTGTGTGCTACTAGGAGTGGTTGTCTACCATTGGAAAATAGTTGTGTATTACTATGGATCAAGTACACAATCATGTTCTACTAGATGACATTGTAGTAGTTGTGTGCTACTAGCTAATTTTCATGGATACTACCAATTCACATTGGGATTATTTGTGTGCTACTTGATTGTAGAGACTGTGACAAGTGATTCGAGCTACTAATGACATTGCAGTAGCTATGTGCTACTAGCTCATTGCAGAGTAATCAGTGGAATACTATATGAAGACATCGTGGAAAGACACTTCCCTAGCTAAGATGGAGTGTTGATGTTTTGGTAGTTGTGAGAGGAAATTTCCCTCCTTGATGACCTTTCTTAGATTAGAAGAATATTCCAGAACCAAGAGAACCATTGAACAGATGTGAAAATACCCTAGAAGAGAATTCAACCCAATTAAGAGGACAAGAAGACTATAAATATGAGGCACATTGGCTCATTTGTTACACTCATACACACTCTCTCATCTACACATAAGCAATGTGCAAGTCTGAGGAAGGTGACACAACAATTGTAGTGGAAAAGATTCTTCTTGTTCAATCTTTTTTTGGTATCTCTCTCTTATGCATTACTTTTGGTTCATGATTGGACTTTCTTTGTGAACATAATCTATATAAGAAAGGTTGATGCATTTTTTCCTTCATTTGGGGTTTTCCTAGGAGAAATATCTTGTGTTATTTTGTCTCTTGTTTATGTTGCTCCCATTACTCTGTACATGATACATAGATGTTAATGTTAAATAAGTAAAAGAACACTGGTAACTCTACTATTTTGTAAATAAAGAAAATCTAACAATGGTGTCAAGGTATGCTAATGTATTATAATTTGTGACAAATTGTTTGTATTAATTTACATAACATGAATATAGTGGAAGATGGGTTATTAGTCATCCTTAAATGTTGAAGATAAATTGGCCCAAAAAGAGGACTCAAAAACTTTTTGTAAGAGGAATAAGTGGCTAAGGTGGAAGAGGTTGCAATCTAGAAATAAGAGACAATGGATGAAAGGAAACATGGAAGAAATTTAATGAAGGGAGAATGCAAGGTGGAGGCAGGAGTAGAAACTAAATGGATTATGAAGACGAGGTTGAGGGGGTAATCATAATACAATTTGTTGTTATACCTGTGGATATGAAGGACACGAGTCTTATGAATCTCCAAAGATATGATCAAGGATAACACAAAACACAGTGAACCCAATATAAGAAACTCGAGGATAGATAGACAAAAGTAGAAACAACAATATAGTGAGAAGAAAACTTGATGACGGGAAAAGGGAAGCATATAATGGAACAACATAATTCAAAATGAGAGAAATGACTTAGGAAAATTATTTTAGACAAGAAATTCAAGTCTATAGGTAAATGTTGTAAATCTATTATAGATTATAATAGTACATAGAATATGGTTTATGTTGAAATGATA
>JZKD02S0504742.1:42265-61374 GCA_000966675.3 Picea glauca | reverse complement strand
TCCAAAGATATGATAAAGGATAACACAAAACACAGTGAACCCAATATAAGAAACTCGAGGATAGATAGACAAAAGTAGCAACAACAATATAGTGAGAAGAAAACTTGATGACAGGAAAAGGGAAGCATATAATGGAACAACATAATTCAAAATAAGTGACTTAGGAAAATTATTTTAGACAAGAAATTCAAGTCTAGAGGTAAATGTTGTAAAGCTATTATAGATTATAATAGTACATAAAATATGGTTTATGTTGAAATGATAGAGAAGTTGGGGTTAATCATGCATAAATATCCTCAACCATACAAAATTTATTGGTTCTACAAATGGTTATGAAGTGATGGTATCAAAGTAATATTTGGTAACTTTAAATATTAGAGAGCATCATGATGWGATATTTGTGTGATATCATTCTCATAATGGATGCTTGTTACCTACTAGGCCATCGTAGTTTGATAGATAAATAATGCAAGATGGAAAAGAATACCTACACCATCACCAAGGATGAAATGAAATTTGAATTTCTTATGTTTAAGTAGGAAGAGCCCAAAAAAGTACCTTTGTTGTCAACTAAGGACAACAAAGTGCTACATAATAGTGCAAAGAAAGTTAATAGAGCTAGATGGAGTTGAGGGGATTTTGAGAGAGGTAAAGTGATTATTGGAGTAGCATTGGGATAAATTTGGCAAAGAAATTGAGGATTTTTCCTCAAAGAAGAGAATTAGGAATGAAATTGACTTGATATAGGGAGATATAGTTTTGAACTAAGAACCACATTGAATGAACTCAATGGAAGGTGAGTTGAACTGATGGGTGGGAGAATTATTGTCAATTTTTTAAAATCAAGACTGTGTTTTCCCATGTATAATGCCATCCTTAATGAAACCTATGAAATATGGACAATGGAAGATGTGCAAGGATCCTTGCATGTTGAATAGGATTATTATCTGATATAGGTATTTATTTCCCAAGATGGTTGATTTGGTGGACAATTAGAGTCATCACAAGGAGAACACCTTCTTAAAGAGGTTTTTAGTGTTACAAAATTTGGAAAAAATTTCAAACAAACCTCCCCTACAACCTCCTTTATTGGTCATGGAGTTTTTAACGGATGTTCCATATAGCTAAAAAAAATTGGGCGAGAAGAGGTTGTAGCAGATATTTATTTTTATTTTTTATTTTTTTTCGGTACTTTTATTGTCAAAACGCATCGGTGACCATTAAGTAAAACACCCTGGTGCATCTATAAACATCAAATGCACTAGAACGAAATTACATAAAATTCCCTGGAATGTACATAAAACCTCCAAAACGCGGGGGGTGGAAAAGGAGGCGATGGACTCCGCGGTCGATCTCTTTTATGTTGTTCACGACTGTGATTAACCCTAAAGTTCCACAGTCTTCCCTAACGTACCAGTAGGGTTAAGCATGGAGGTCCCTTGGTGGTTTCTTTCATGGTTTCTCTGGCGATTTGTTTCCCAGTTTTTTCTCAGAACGAAGTTGTTGTTTCAATGATAGGTTCCTCCATTGGGTTTCGGCTTGGAGTGGAAGACGTGGAGAGTTAGGAAGTCACCATGGAGAAGGTGCCAAAACATGTGGTTGTTAGAAGAAAACAACCTAGCGGGGAAGTCTTAGGTCTGGGGATCCCTACAGAGGAGGAATCCCCTCTTAGTTAGATTTTGCACCAGATTCACGATGCAGTTTTACCTACCCACACCAGTAAGCCGACCCCCTCCCCGTCACCTTCAAGGAGTGTTTTTATGATGGTTTCTTCGAGAATTTTCTAGAGTTTTTTTCTTCTGGTCAACTGGAACCTGAAGGAGGTATTCATTCCTCTCTTAGCCCTCTGGATGACCTAGACTTGGACTGTATCTCTTAGGTGGAAGGAGGGTTTATTCTCTGTTCCCCCCCTACTAGTCTAGAAATCAACGGGTGCGGGTTATTACCTTGTGTTTCAAAGGTCTGTCTGGAAATGACTGAGAAACAAGGTAACATGATGCGTATATGCACACAACTCACAAGTTTTATAGAGGATCCGACCAAAACTATATCCTCCAAGGGATTCCTCTCAGCCCTCCTCAACGTTGAAGAGCAAAGGGGTTCTATCCAGGACAGAGGGGGTTTCTCACTGTTAACTCAAATGTCTTCAATCAGCATGAAAAGTTCCTAGGAACAAAGGGGAAAAACTAGTGCAGGGCAAAAACAAAAGAGGAAAGGCTTAAAATACAAAGGGAAAGTGGGGAATCTTGTGCTTGGGGAAGAGGTAGGTATGAACCTGGTCATTTAGTTGGAAAATTAGACCCTAGTTGAAAGGGATAGCGACATATCCTTTGCTCTCAAAACCATCATTGAGTGGGCACATTCGACTTGGAAAGAACATATTGGATATGTCCCAGAGATCATTGAATTAAACATGAACTGGTTTGCCTTCAACTTTCTTCAACCAAATCATGCAAAATGGGTTTTGGGGAAAAATTAGAGTGTCAACAACTCCCCTCTTTTCTTAAATCCCTAGAACCTCTTTTTGATGCCAGCAGAGAAAAATTGGACAAGATCCCAATATGGGTCTGCATACCAGCACTACCACTACATTTTTGGACTTTGGACTACTTCAAAGCCATTGGAAATTTCTTTGGTGAGTTCTTAGAAGCAAAATTATCCTTTGAAGAGAAAAAACAAAGGAAAGTAGAAAGGATTCTAGTCAAATTAAATGTTAGAGAAGGATTAGGAGAGGAAATTGATTTAATTTGGGGAATCTTTACTCATTCACAAATTCTGGATTATGAAAATGTTTTGTTTAGATTTCGTTGGTGCCATTAGTATGGGAACCTGGTGATGAATTGACATCTTCCTCTAAGAACTAGAGGAAGAACTTGTTACCGTGTTAAAGGGAAGAAAGTGACTCAGTAAGATATTATCTGACATATAGAAAGTACAGATGTGGAAGCTCAAGATACAATGGTCATAACACAACCATCAGTTGCTCCCAAAGAACCTTGCGAGCAAGATTTCTCTGTTTCTCTTGGAGGACAAGTAGAGGAAGGATGCGGGTCTACAAGCCTTATCAATTTTGGATCGGGAAGCACAAGGACTCTAGTTATGGGAAATATGTTACCCTCCCCCCCCCCTATTACTGTTTTAATTAAAAATATGACTCTAGAAGGCAATGAGTGGTTGGAGGCTCTTACAAATCTGTCTATAAATACTGGTCCTAATACACAGACTGAGAGAGGCTCATACTGCTATAAGGAAGGTTCTCCCTCAGGCGACCCACCCTCCCCAAAGTGACTCTGTTGTGCTGAAGATGACTCTTTGTCTTCCTTTCTCTCCACTGAGACTATGACTTCTTGTTATTTTATAAGATCATAGAAGGAAACATTACCCTTGGGAGGGATGGGAAAGGAATTCATCTTGTCCTTTGATAGAGGAGGCCGTGGGAGAAAATCATTGATTTCAAAACTCAAATCCAAAGCCAGGATAAACCTTCTAGCCAAAAAAAAACACTCAATTGAAAGGGCACTTAGAGCAACAAGGCCCCGAGGAAGGGTTCTGAGAAGAAGTGCATGTCCATAAACTATAGGGGTTTGGCAGGTGCCCTAAAAAAAAAAGCCTTGAAAAGGGTGATCTCTTCGGAATACCCTAATGTTTTACTCCTACAAAAAAACATGGGAGTAGGTGAAGAGGTAAAATCTTGTCTGGAGCAACTTCTCCCTGGTTGGAAGTTTGAAACATTGGATGGCTTAGGAAGATCTGGGGGTTTGGAAAAATGATGGAACACTTATACAATTCAAGTCTTAAATACCCAGGATTTGGATTCAGGTCTTGGTATTACTGATTTGGCTTCGACATTAAAGGAATTTCTTCATATCATTAACGTCCATGGACCTTATCAGAACATAAAACCTTTCTGGGACTCTCTCCTCGCAAAATCCTTCTTAAAAGATCATCTGATTTTAGGGGGAGATTTAAACCTCTCACCTGGGCCTTCATAAGTGTGGGGGGAACATGCCAGGTCTGACCCTCTAGCTGAATTTTTCAGTCAAAAATTTGTTGAATGCAATTTAACGGACCTTGAACCCATCTTTCTCAAACCTACCTAGAAAAATAACAGGGTAGGGATTGAAGGAGTTACGAAAAGGTTGGACCGATTTATGATAACTGACTCCCTTCTGGAGAAAAAACTAACTCTTAAACAATGGATCGAATTTGGGGGTATCTTTGATCATTATCTGATCTTCTTGGAATACATACAGGGAACAAAGAATCCAACCAACCCTTTCAAATTTAGCAATAAATGGATGGAAGATGACTCCCTTTATGGCCTTGTAAAAGAAAATTGGATAACCTTTCAATAGGATTGCCCTCAATCGAAAACCTTTCATTTTCCAAAAAAATTGAAAAGGATCAAAGAGGTAGTAAAACCCTATGCCTCCCAAAAAAGGAAAAATGAGGGCAAGGAAATAAAATAAATTGAACTGGAGCTACAAAGATTTTATGAAGAAGAAGGGGGGGGTGTTTTCTACTCTGGAGTAAAAAATCAATCTACTACTTCTGGAGAAAAGAAGGAACAAAATACTAAAGGAAAATTAAGACTCTTGGAGATTAAAAAGTAGATCTATCTGGTTGTAAAGTGGAGATGAGAATACAATGTTTTTTCAATCCTTTTTCAAAGGACAAAGGAATGTCAATGCCATTTGGAAGATGAAGGAATCTGCAGGAAACATGGAAAACACTTTTAAAGGTATGTCAAGACTAGGTAAAAATTACTTCCAAACCTTTTCAAAGAAGAGACTCAAACATCTATAGAAGAAGTGGTACAAGTGACTCAATTTTTTCCCAGATTTGTAGATGAAGCAGACAATCGACTCCTGATGGAAGAAGTAACAGAAAAGGAACTCTTGGAAGTTCTTCACAGTTTTCAAAAAGACAAAATCCTAGGTCTAGATGGTTGGACTATTGAATTCTTCTTGGGATGTTATGAGATTTTGGGACAACATTTGATAAAGATGATAGAGGACATAGGATTTCAGGCCGAATACCAAAAAATACTAAACTCTACCTTCTTAGCACTTATCCCAAAGACAGATAATCCAAAGACATTGGATGACTTTCGACCATTCTCACTTTGTAACTGTGCCTATAAAATTATTTGAAAAAGTAATTGCAAGAAGGGTAAAACTAATATTCTCAGAAAGAATCTCGAAAGAACAATTTGGATTCTTGGAAGGAAGACAAATTCATGAAGCCATAGGAATTGCACAAGAAGGACTTCACATCATGAAGACAAGTAAATTAAAAGGTGTAGTGTTAAGAATTGATCTCTCCAAAGCATATGACAGAGTAAGTTGGTTGTATATCTGCTTATTACTTACCCATTTGGGTTTTGTTGTCCCCTTAATAAATTGGGCCATGAACTGTCTCACTACATCTTCATTTGTTGTGTGTATCAATGACTCAACCTATTCCTTTTTTACTTCAGAAAGAGGTTTAAGACATGGGTGTTCATTATCACCCCTACTTTTTATCTTAGTTTCTGAAGGACTCAGTAGAGCTATCTCAGAAGAAAAAATATTGGGCTCTTTTCCTAGAATCAAAATCTCACAAGGTCTGCACCTCACACACCTTCTCTTCATGGACGATGTATTAATATTTAATGGAGGTTCCAGAAGGGAGGCAGAGGCCTTAAGGAATATCCTTACTCTTTCCTCCAAAGAAACAAGAATGCAAATCAATGAATGGAAATCGACTCTCACTAAAAATTTACTCTCTGAAGAAGAAGGGAAAGCCCTTAGGCTTCACTTCCTCTTTGAGGAAAATAAGCTAGATGATGGAATAAAGTAATTGGGTTTTTTACTAAAACCAAATGATTACATAAAAGAGGATTGGAAGCGGCTTTTGAAAAAAATGGACAAAAGACTAAACATTTGGACTCATAGGTGGCTCTCACGCACAAGTAGACTGGTTCTGGTTAAGTCAGTTTTTGAAGCCATTCTTGTTTGTATGATTTCCCTCTCTTGGATCCCAAAAAAAATTTTGGAAGTAGCAATAAAACTCACCTCAAAATTTTTGTGGAGTGGTAAAAAGGAAGCACATGTAATCCCTTGGGTCCGTTGGGAAAAAATTGTTGTTCCAAAGGCATTTGGAGGATGGGCCCTGAAAAATATCTTCCTCTTCTCCAAAGAACTTGCGGCCAAGGGAGGTTGGTGTATTCTAAACTCTACTAGTATATGGACAAAGGTAGTAGTGCACAAATACATTGAACCAATTCATGCGGAGATTTGGCTCAGAGGTCAACAAAAATCTATAAAAGGTGCCTCAATGATTTGGAATGAAATTATAAATGCCTTCTTGGTCATAGAAAATGGTTTAGCTTGGAAAATAGGTAATGACCAACGATTCAAACTTGGAAAAGATCCTTTTCCAGGAAATGAAGGACAACGTTTACTCTCAGATCAGATTATTCAACATTTGCAGACTTTGGGATTTGTTTCTATAAACAATCTAGCTGATCCAAGACTCACCACTCTTTGGTCACAAGGTTGGAAGGAAGATAACAGGTTGGGATTAAGTCAAGATGATACAATTGAACTGGAAAGATACATAAATGTTTTAAAGATTTATCAAATAAGGCTCAGAGACCGTGAGGATGAATTGATCTGAGACTCATATCCCTCAGGGACATATACTCCAAAGTTGGTTTATTTAAAATTAAACTTAGATCTAGGCCAACGAGAGACTGTTTGGTGGTGGGGAAAACTTTGGAAGATTAAAAGTCAAGCCAAAACAAGATTGTTTATGTGGAATGCCCTAAACAATAAATTTCCTATGTGGGATATTCTATAGAAGAGGAATTTCTCTAGCCCAGGATGGTGCACCCTCTACAAATCTGAAGGAGAGAATATTGTACACCTCTTTCTAAATTATAGTTATATCATCAAAGTGTGGACTGAAGTATCGACACTTTTATACCTACACTACAACTGGTTGGGACAAGATCTGGAACATGCCTGGAAATCTTGGTGGAATTCTAGAGTTTACAAAAGTCTTAGAGTGCTACTACTATTGATCATATGGGGAGTATGGGTAGTAGGAAACTCTATTATCTTCAAGGGAGTTCCCTTGGCACTAGAGATCACAATGACCAAGAGTATAATTATTATGTCCTCACTTCCCCTCAAAATTCGAGAGTCATTTCTAGATAGTCTCAGGAGGTCGAGATCGACAAATCTTCTCCTTGGGTTTTTTTTGATGGGGCTTCACAACATAATTGTTGTGGAGGAGGATGACTTCTCTATATTTCATATTCTCATTATTACTCTTTGAATTTTGGATTTGGGATGCGAACAAAGAAATTTGATGAATTACTGAGCCTCAAACTACTCATTGCCTTCTCCATTAAAAAGGGTTGTCACTCCTTAAATGTTTTTGGGGACTTATTAAATGTCATATATTGGATAAAAGGCACACAAAGATGCACAAGCATAAGAATTTCTTCCTTAGTGGAAGACATCTTTCGATTATAGACAACTTTTGACTCACTTATTTGTCAACATGTCTACAGGGAAAACAATAAAGAAGTGGACCTGAGGTCAAAACAGGGGCTTCATTTGGCTATGGGACAATGGAAAGTAACAAAATATCAAAATGAACAAGCCCATGAATATCTGCACCAATTTGTTTTGGAATGACCTCTTACAGATCCAAAAGACACTTTTGTATAAAATTTGTAATGAATAAATATGCACAAAACAACCCAACTTAGGGACTTGACTGAGCTTCATACAATAGATTTTGAGTATAGAAATCTCAAAAGGAACATAATACCTTTTTGAAGACACAAATGCAGAAATATACTCTTCATGTGTATACCTAGGCATTTTGACAGTACACAGGACATGTTGAATGACCTGGCTAGGGGACATAGAGACATGTTGACAACCATACATCAGATGAACCTTAGTGCACAGATGCTCCAACATAGCATGAGAGCTATAGGTTCCAATGCCGCAGGAGGGATGAGTGGTTCAAGAGGACACCAGGGAGGTGGGGCCAATGGCTCCAGTGGATCTCAGGGAGGGGCTAGTACAAAACCTTCACCAGCTTGAGCTTACACATCATCTGGGAGGATTCCCCAACCTTTATATCAATAGTTCCAGACATGATAGACATTGAAACAACCTTTGGGAATTCCAGGGCAAGAATGAGGACAGTCGGGTCAGGAATATGTGGTGCCACAAGATCCGTTTGGGGAGTACATGAGAGACTACTTGGCATAGTTCTTCCTGAGATTGCTTGTCCTCAAGAAAAATCAATCCCGGGTGCTACAAAATATGCTCTCCCTCCCATGTGGCATCCTCCACAGGAAGACCTCTCCATATAACCAAGCACTCCCTGATGACCCTGCTCCTCAATCTATGCTCTCTTTGCTCGAGAAATTCCTCTGAAACTAGCTCCAACTGGCCCTCCTCATCAAGGGGTGGCAACTCCTCTAAAATGATGACCTATTGTCCCACTGCCTTTTTAAGGAAAGAAACATGAAATACATTGTGAATCTTGCTACCCTACAGTAGCTCTAGCTCATATGCCACCTCGCCTACCCTCTTGATGACTCTATATGGCCCATAAAACTTCGTCTTCATCTTCTCTGCTCCGCTCCTCTTCAAGGAGGACTGTCTATATGTCTGTAATCGCAGAAAAACCAAATCCCCTTCCTAGAAACTGCACTCTACTCTCTACATGTATGCATAGATATTCTGTTGGTTTTGATTTGTATGCAAGTTCTCCCTCCCTTCCTACAGAATCCTCTGACTCTCCTCCACCCAGTCTTTGGCCCCTAAAACCCTGTTGTCCCCAAACAAAGTCTCCACAAAAGAGTGTACATCATATCCATACAATGCCCTGAATGGTGATATCTTGATAGACATATGGTAAGTTGTGTTGTAGCAATACTCACCCATGTGTGTTGCTGCCCTCCCACATAGTTCCTCGGATACCCCTCCACCCATTTGTTGATGATCTACATCTTTCCATCTGTCTGTGGGTGGTATTTGGTACTCGTAGCTATCTCTATGCCTTCCAATCAAAAAATATCCTACCAAAACATGTCGATGAAGCACACATCTCTATCACTAATTATTTGCCTAGGTAAACCATGCAACCAAAATACCTCTATGAAAAACAACTCTGCTACCTGTATGGATTAGTAGTTCATGGGTATGGAAAAGAAATGTGAAAATTTGCTCATCTTGTCGACCACCACAAATATACAGTCCCTTCCCTGCACTCGAGGAAGGCCTGTAATGAAATCCATAGAAACGCTCTCCCATTTGTGATCTGGAATGGGTAGAGGTTGAAGTAACTCTGCAGGGTGTGTCTGCTCGGAATTGTTTTGCTGACAAGTCATGCACTCCGAGATGCATTTCAGTACATCATCCTTGAGACTCTTCCATGAGAATATCTCCCTGATCTGCCTATATGTTTTGAAGTACCCCTGATGTCTTGTTGTAGGCAAATCATGAAACATCTTCAAAATTTTCCCCTTCAAGGTAGATTATGGAACCAAATAGATCTANCTTGTTACCTACTAGGTCGTCATAGTTTGATAGATAAATAATGCAAGATGGAAAAGAATACCTACACCATCACCAAGGATGAAATGAAATTTGAATTTATTATGTTGAAGGAGGAAGAGCCCAAAAAAGTAACTTTGTTGTCAACTAAGGACAACAAAGTGCTACATAATAGTGCAAAGAAAGTTAATAGAGCTAGATGGAGTTTTTGAGAGAGGTAAAGTGATTATTGGAGTAGAATTAGGATAAATTTGGCAAAGAAATTGAGGATTTTTCCTCAAACAAGAGAATTAGTAATGAAATTGACTTGATATAGGGAGCTACAGTTTTGAACTAAGAACCACATTGAATGAACTCAATGGAAGGTGAGTTGAACTGATGGGTGGGACAATTATTGTCAATTTTTTTAAATCAAGACTGTGTTTTCCCATGTATAGTGCATCATTAATGAAAGCTAAGAAAGATGGACAATGGCAGATGTGTAAGGATCCTTGCATGTTGAATAAGAATATTATTCGATATAGGTATTTGTTTCCCAAGATTGTTGATTTGGTGGAAAACTAGAGTCACCACAAGGAGAACACCTTCTTAAATAGGTTTTTAGTGTTACAAAATTTGGAAAAAAATTCAAACAAACCTCCCCTACAACCTCCTTTATTGGTCATGAAGGTTTTAGCGGAGGTTTTAATGGATGTTCCATATAACTAAAAAAAATTGGGTGAGCACAGGTTGTAGCAGACATTTATTTTTATTTTGTTTTTCTATACTTTTATTGTCAAAACACATTGGTGAACCATTAAGTAAAACACCCTGGTGCATCCGTAAACATCAAATGCACTAGAACGAAATTGCATAAAATTTCCTGGAATGTACATAAAACCTCCAAAACGTGGGGGGTGGAAAAGGAGGCGATGGACTCTGTGGTTGATCTCTTTCATGCGGTCCATGACTGTGGTTAACCCTAAAGGTCCACAGTCTTCCCTAACATACTAGTAGGGTTAAACATGGAGGTTTTGCACGGAGTTCCCTTGGTGGTTTCTTTCGCGGTTGCTCTGGTAGTTTTTTTCCCAGTTTTTTCTCAGATCGAAGTTGTTGTTTCAACGATAGGTTCCTCCATCGAGTTTCATCTTGGAGTGGTGGATGTGGAGATTCGGGAAGTCACCATGGAGAAGGTGCCAAAACATGTGGTCACTAGAAGACAACAACCTAGCGGGGAAGTCTTATGTCTGGGGATACCTGCAGAGGAGGAAACCCCTCTTAGTCAAATTTTACACTAGACTCACGATGCAATTTTACCTGCCCACACCAGTAAGTTGACCCCCTCCTCGTCACCTTCAAGGAATGTTTTTTATGATGGTTTCTTCGGGACTTTTCCATATTTTTTTGCTTCTGGTCAACTAGAACCTGAAGGAGGTATTCCTTCCTCTCTTAGCCCTTCGGATGACCTAGCCTTGGACTAGATCTCTCAGGAGAAAGGAGGGTTTATCCTCTCTTTTCCCCCTACTAGTCTATAAATCGACAGGTGCGGGTTATTACCTTGTGTTTCAAAAGTTTGTCCAGACATGAGCAAGAAACAAGGTAGCACGACGTGTATATGGACACGACTCATGGGTTTTCTAGAGGACCCGACCAAAACTATTTCCTCCCAGGGCTTCCTCTCATCCCTCCTCAACGTTGAAGAGAAAAAGGGTTTTTTCCAGGACAGAGGGGGTTTCTCACCATTAACTCAAAGGTCTTCAGTCAGCCCAGAAAGTTCCTAGGAACAAAGGGGAAAAACTAGTGTGGGGAAAAAACAAAAGAGGAAAGGCTTAAAATACAAAGGGAAAGTGGGGAATCTTGTGCTAAGGGAAGAGGTATGTATGAACTTGGTCATTCAGTTGGAAAATTAGACCCTAGTTGAGAGGGATAGAGACATATCCTTGGCGCTCAAAACCATCATTTAGTGGGAACATTTATCTTGGAAAGAACATATTGGATGTGTCCCAAAGATCTATGAATTAAACAGGAACTAGTTCGCCTTCAACTTTCTTCAACCAGATCATGAAAAATGGGTTTTGAGAAAAAATTGTGTCAACAACTCTGCTCTTTTCTTAAATCCCTGGAACCTCTTTTTGATGCCAACAGAGAAAAAATGGACAAGATCCCAATATGGGTCCGCATACCAGCACTACCGCTACAGTTTTGGACTTATGACTACTTCAAAGCCATTGGAAATTTCTTTGGTGAGTTCTTAGAAGAAAACTTATCCTTTGAAGAGAAAAAAAAAAGGAATGTAGCAAGGATTCTAGTCAACTTAAATGTTAGAGAAGGATTAGGAGAGGAAATTGATTTAAGTTGGGGAATCTTTACTCATTCACAAATTTTGGATTATGAAATTTTTTCGTTTAGATTCTGTCGGTGCCATCAGTATGGGCACCTGGTGATGAATTGACATCTTCCTCTAAGAACTAAAGGAAGAACTTTTTACAGTGTTAAAGGGAAGAAAATGACTCAGGAAGAGATTAGCCGACACATAGAAATTACAGATGCAGAAGCTCAAGATACAATGGTCACAACACAACCATCAGTTGCTCCCAAAGAACCTTTCCAGCAAGATTGCTCTGTTTCTCTTGGAGGACAAGAAGAGGAATGATGTGGGCCTATAAGCCTTATCAATTTTGGATTGGGAAGCACAAGGAATCTAGTTATGGGTAATCCTTTACCCTTTCCCCCCCTATTACTGTTTTAATTAAAAATATGACTCTAGAAGGCAATGAGTGCTTGGAGGCTCTTACAAATATTTCTATAAATATTGGTCCTACTTCAAAAACTAAGAGAGGCTCGAACCGCTATAAGGAAGGTTCTCCCTCAGGTGACCCACCCTCCCCAAAGTGACTCTGTTGTGCTGAATATGACTCTTTGTCTTCCTTTCTCTCCACTGAGACTATGAATTCTCGTTATTTTCTAATATCACTGAAGGAAACCTTACCCTTGGGAGGGATGGGAAAGGAATTCATCTTGTCCTTTGATAGAGGAGGCAGTGGGAGAAAATCATTGATTTCAAAAGCCAAATCCAAATCTAAGATAGACCTTATAGATGAAAAACAACAATCAATTGAAAGGGCACTTAGAGCAATAAGGCCCTGAGGAAGGGTTCTGGGAAGAAGTGCATGTCCTTCAACTATAGGGGTTTGGCAGGTTCCCTAAAAAAACCAGCCTTGAAAAGGGTGATCTCTTAGGAACACCCTGATGTTTTACTCCTACAAGAAACCATGGGAGTAGTTGAAGAGGTAAAATCTTGTTTGGAGCAGCTTCTCCCTGGTTGGAAGTTCGAAACATTGGATGGACTGGGAAGATCAGGGGGTTTGGAAAAATGATGGAACACTTAGACAATTCAAGTCTTAAATACTCGGGGTTTGGATTTAGGTCTTGGTATCATTGATTTGGCTTCGACATTAAATGTATTTATTCATATAATTAACGTCCATGGACCTTATAAGAACATAAAACCTTTCTGGGACTCTCTCTTTGCAAAATCCTTCCTAAAAGATCATCTAATTTTAGGGGGAGTATTAAACATCTCACTTGAGCCTTCATAAGTGTGGGGGGAACATGCCAGGTCTGACCCTCTGGCTGAATTTTTTAGTCAAAAATTTGTTGAATGCAATTTAACGAACCTTGAACCCATCTTTCTCAAACCTACCTGGAAAAATAACAGGGTAGGGATTGAAGGAGTTGTGAAAAGGTTGGACCAATTTCTGATAACTGATTCCCTTATGGAGAAAAAACTAACTATTAAACAATGGATCAAATTTGGGGGTATCTTTATCATTATCCCATCTTCTTGGAATACATACAGGGAACAAAGAAGCCAACCAACCCTTTCAAATTTAGTAATAAATGGATGGAAGATGACTCCTTTTTTTGCCTTGTAAAAGAAAATTGGATACCCTTTCAATAGGACTGCCCTCAATCGACAAACTTTCATTTTCTAGAAAACTTGAAAAGGATCAAAGAGGTAGTAAAACCCCGTGCCTCCCAAAAAATGAAAAATGAGGACAAGGAAATAAAAGAAATTGAACTAGAGCTACAAATATTTTTTGAATAAGAAGGGGGGTTGTTTTCTACTCTGGAGTAAAAAATCAATCTACTACTTCTGGAGAAAAGAAGGAACAAACTACTTAAGGAAAATGAAGACTCTTGGAGATTAAAAAGTAGATCTATCTGGTTGGAAAGTGGAGATGAGAATACAAAGCTTTTCCCAAGATTTTTCCAAAGGAAGAAGGAATGCCAATACCATTTGGAAGATGAAGGAATCTGTGGGAAACATGGAAAACACTTTTAAAGGTATGCAAGACTAGGGAAAAATTACTTCCAAAACATTTTCAAAGTAGAGACTCAAGCATCTATAGAAGAAGTGGTACAAGTGGCTCAATTTTTTTGCAGATTTGTAGATGGAGTAGACAATCGACTCTTGATGGAAAAAGTAACGGAAAAGGAACTCTTGGAAGTTCTTCACAGTTTTCAAAAAGAAAAAATCCCAAGTCCAGATGGGTGGACTATTGAATTCTTCCTGGGATGTTATGAGATTTTGGGACAACATTTGATAAAGATGATAGAGGACACAGGATTTCAGGCCGAACACCAAAATATCCTAAACTCTACCTTCTTATCACTTATCCCAAAGACAGATAATCCGAAGAAATTGGATGACTTTCAACCAATCTCACTTTGTAACCGTGCCTATAAAATTATTTGAAAAGTAATTGCAAGAAGGGTAAAAACAATATTCTCAGAAAGAATCTAGGAAGAACAATTTGGATTCTTGTAAGGAAGACAAATTCATGAACCCATATGAATTGCACAAGAAGGACTTCACAACATGAAGACAAGGAAATTAAAAGGTGTAGTGTTAAAAATTGATCTCTCCAAAGCATATGATAGAGTAAGTTGGTTGTATATCTGCTTATTACTTACCCACATGGGTTTTGTTGTCCCCTTCATAAATTGGGCCATGAACTGTCTCACTACAACTTCATTTGTTGTGCGTATCAATGACTCAACCTCTTCCTTTTTTACTTCAGAAAGAGGTTTAAGACAGGGGTGTTCATTATCACCCCTACTTTTTCTCTTAATTTCTGAAGGACTCAGTAGAGCTATCTCGAAAGAAAAAAGATTGGGCTCTTTTCCTAGAATCAAAATCTCACAAGGTCTACACCTCACACACCTTCTCTTCATGGATGATGTATTAATATTAGTGGAGGTTCCAAAAGGGATGCAGAGGCCTTAAGGAATATCCTTACTCTTTCCTCCAAATCAACAAGAATGCAAATCAATGAATGGAAATCGANAGTTTCATCTTGGAGTGGTGGATGTGGAGATTCGGGAAGTCACCATGGAGAAGGTGCCAAAACATGTGGTCACTAGAAGACAACAACCTAGCGGGGAAGTCTTATGTCTGGGGATACCTGCAGAGGAGGAAACCCCTCTTAGTCAAATTTTACACTAGACTCACGATGCAATTTTACCTGCCCACACCAGTAAGTTGACCCCCTCCTCGTCACCTTCAAGGAATGTTTTTTATGATGGTTTCTTCGGGACTTTTCCATATTTTTTTGCTTCTGGTCAACTAGAACCTGAAGGAGGTATTCCTTCCTCTCTTAGCCCTTCGGATGACCTAGCCTTGGACTAGATCTCTCAGGAGAAAGGAGGGTTTATCCTCTCTTTTCCCCCTACTAGTCTATAAATCGACAGGTGCGGGTTATTACCTTGTGTTTCAAAAGTTTGTCCAGACATGAGCAAGAAACAAGGTAGCACGACGTGTATATGGACACGACTCATGGGTTTTCTAGAGGACCCGACCAAAACTATTTCCTCCCAGGGCTTCCTCTCATCCCTCCTCAACGTTGAAGAGAAAAAGGGTTTTTTCCAGGACAGAGGGGGTTTCTCACCATTAACTCAAAGGTCTTCAGTCAGCCCAGAAAGTTCCTAGGAACAAAGGGGAAAAACTAGTGTGGGGAAAAAACAAAAGAGGAAAGGCTTAAAATACAAAGGGAAAGTGGGGAATCTTGTGCTAAGGGAAGAGGTATGTATGAACTTGGTCATTCAGTTGGAAAATTAGACCCTAGTTGAGAGGGATAGAGACATATCCTTGGCGCTCAAAACCATCATTTAGTGGGAACATTTATCTTGGAAAGAACATATTGGATGTGTCCCAAAGATCTATGAATTAAACAGGAACTAGTTCGCCTTCAACTTTCTTCAACCAGATCATGAAAAATGGGTTTTGAGAAAAAATTGTGTCAACAACTCTGCTCTTTTCTTAAATCCCTGGAACCTCTTTTTGATGCCAACAGAGAAAAAATGGACAAGATCCCAATATGGGTCCGCATACCAGCACTACCGCTACAGTTTTGGACTTATGACTACTTCAAAGCCATTGGAAATTTCTTTGGTGAGTTCTTAGAAGAAAACTTATCCTTTGAAGAGAAACAACAAAGGAATGTAGCAAGGATTCTAGTCAACTTAAATGTTAGAGAAGGATTAGGAGAGGAAATTGATTTAAGTTGGGGAATCTTTACTCATTCACAAATTTTGGATTATGAAAATTTTTCGTTTAGATTCTGTCGGTGCCATCAGTATGGGCACCTGGTGATGAATTGACATCTTCCTCTAAGAACTAGAGGAAGAACTTTTTACAGTGTTAAAGGGAAGAAAATGACTCGGGAAGAGATTAGCCGACACATAGAAATTACAGATGCGGAAGCTCAAGATACAATGGTCACAACACAACCATCAGTTTCTCCCAAAGAACCTTGCCAGCAAGATTGCTCTATTTCTCTTGGAGGACAAGAAGAGGAATGATGTGGGCCTACAAGCCTTATCAATTTTGGATCGGGAAGCACAAGGAATCTAGTTATGGGTAATCCTTTACCCTTCCCCCCCCTATTACTGTTTTAATTAAAAATATGACTCTAGAAGGCAATGAGTGCTTGGAGGCTCTTACAAATCTTTCTATAAATATTGGTCCTACTTCAAAAACTAAGAGAGGCTCGAACTGCTATAAGGAAGGTTCTCCCTCAGGCGACCCACCCTCCCCAAAGTGACTCTGTTGTGCTGAATATGACTCTTTGTCTTCCTTTCTCTCCACTGAGACTATGACTTCTCGTTATTTTCTAATATCACTGAAGGAAACCTTACCCTTGGGAGGGATGGGAAAGGAATTCATCTTGTCCTTTGATAGAGGAGGCAGTGGGAGAAAATCATTGATTTCAAAAGCCAAATCCAAATCTAAGATAGACCTTATAGATGAAAAACAACAATCAATTGAAAGGGCACTTAGAGCAATAAGGCCCTGAGGAAGGGTTCTGGGAAGAAGTGCATGTCCTTCAACTATAGGGGTTTGGCAGGTTCCCTAAAAAAACCAGCCTTGAAAAGGGTGATCTCTTAGGAACACCCTGATGTTTTACTCCTACAAGAAACCATGGGAGTAGTTGAAGAGGTAAAATCTTGTTTGGAGCAGCTTCTCCCTGGTTGGAAGTTCGAAACATTGGATGGACTGGGAAGATCAGGGGGTTTGGAAAAATGATGGAACACTTAGACAATTCAAGTCTTAAATACTCGGGGTTTGGATTTAGGTCTTGGTATCATTGATTTGGCTTCGACATTAAATGTATTTATTCATATAATTAACGTCCATGGACCTTATAAGAACATAAAACCTTTCTGGGACTCTCTCTTTGCAAAATCCTTCCTAAAAGATCATCTAATTTTAGGGGGAGTATTAAACATCTCACTTGAGCCTTCATAAGTGTGGGGGGAACATGCCAGGTCTGACCCTCTGGCTGAATTTTTTAGTCAAAAATTTGTTGAATGCAATTTAACGAACCTTGAACCCATCTTTCTCAAACCTACCTGGAAAAATAACAGGGTAGGGATTGAAGGAGTTGTGAAAAGGTTGGACCAATTTCTGATAACTGATTCCCTTATGGAGAAAAAACTAACTATTAAACAATGGATCAAATTTGGGGGTATCTTTATCATTATCCCATCTTCTTGGAATACATACAGGGAACAAAGAAGCCAACCAACCCTTTCAAATTTAGTAATAAATGGATGGAAGATGACTCCTTTTTTTGCCTTGTAAAAGAAAATTGGATACCCTTTCAATAGGACTGCCCTCAATCGACAAACTTTCATTTTCTAGAAAACTTGAAAAGGATCAAAGAGGTAGTAAAACCCCGTGCCTCCCAAAAAATGAAAAATGAGGACAAGGAAATAAAAGAAATTGAACTAGAGCTACAAATATTTTTTGAATAAGAAGGGGGGTTGTTTTCTACTCTGGAGTAAAAAATCAATCTACTACTTCTGGAGAAAAGAAGGAACAAACTACTTAAGGAAAATGAAGACTCTTGGAGATTAAAAAGTAGATCTATCTGGTTGGAAAGTGGAGATGAGAATACAAAGCTTTTCCCAAGATTTTTCCAAAGGAAGAAGGAATGCCAATACCATTTGGAAGATGAAGGAATCTGTGGGAAACATGGAAAACACTTTTAAAGGTATGCAAGACTAGGGAAAAATTACTTCCAAAACATTTTCAAAGTAGAGACTCAAGCATCTATAGAAGAAGTGGTACAAGTGGCTCAATTTTTTTGCAGATTTGTAGATGGAGTAGACAATCGACTCTTGATGGAAAAAGTAACGGAAAAGGAACTCTTGGAAGTTCTTCACAGTTTTCAAAAAGAAAAAATCCCAAGTCCAGATGGGTGGACTATTGAATTCTTCCTGGGATGTTATGAGATTTTGGGACAACATTTGATAAAGATGATAGAGGACACAGGATTTCAGGCCGAACACCAAAATATCCTAAACTCTACCTTCTTATCACTTATCCCAAAGACAGATAATCCGAAGAAATTGGATGACTTTCAACCAATCTCACTTTGTAACCGTGCCTATAAAATTATTTGAAAAGTAATTGCAAGAAGGGTAAAAACAATATTCTCAGAAAGAATCTAGGAAGAACAATTTGGATTCTTGTAAGGAAGACAAATTCATGAACCCATATGAATTGCACAAGAAGGACTTCACAACATGAAGACAAGGAAATTAAAAGGTGTAGTGTTAAAAATTGATCTCTCCAAAGCATATGATAGAGTAAGTTGGTTGTATATCTGCTTATTACTTACCCACATGGGTTTTGTTGTCCCCTTCATAAATTGGGCCATGAACTGTCTCACTACAACTTCATTTGTTGTGCGTATCAATGACTCAACCTCTTCCTTTTTTACTTCAGAAAGAGGTTTAAGACAGGGGTGTTCATTATCACCCCTACTTTTTCTCTTAATTTCTGAAGGACTCAGTAGAGCTATCTCGAAAGAAAAAAGATTGGGCTCTTTTCCTAGAATCAAAATCTCACAAGGTCTACACCTCACACACCTTCTCTTCATGGATGATGTATTAATATTAGTGGAGGTTCCAAAAGGGATGCAGAGGCCTTAAGGAATATCCTTACTCTTTCCTCCAAATCAACAAGAATGCAAATCAATGAATGGAAATCGA